>CM022299.1:607844212-607951057 GCA_011799875.1 Thinopyrum elongatum | reverse complement strand
CTCACCCAGGGCAACAAGACAGTGGAAGCTTATCAGCGGGAGTTTCTGGAATTATCCCGCTATGCTGAAGAAGACATTCCCACTGATGCTCGCCGTCAGGAAAGGTTTCGCGAAGGACTTCAAGCTGACATCAAGCTAGCGCTCCTTGTGCATGAATTTGATAATTTCTCCATCTTGGTGAACAAGGCTATCCAGGTCGAGACTGGTCTGCAGGCACACCAGGGATCTCTTAGGCGCAACCGTGACACTGGTTCATCTTCGAGCCAGCCTGCACAGAAGCGTCGGATCTGGATTCCAAACAGCGTGTACCGTCCAGCTGCACCTGCTCCAAGACGGTCCTATACTGCACCACGCCTGCCTCCACCCCCTAGGCAGCCAGGACTTCCAGCTCCACCACCCCGAGCTCCTGCTCCTAATCCCAATGATAGTCTGTGCTACAAGTGTGGGCAGCCAGGTCATTTTTCCAGGAACTGCATTCAGAACCAGAACCAACTGGCACTTCCTGCAACTGGCCGTAGGAACAATCAGCCTCGCAACAACAATGCCAAGACTTATGGGCGTATTCAGGCCAACCACACCGATTTCAATGAAGCTCAGGACCAGCCTGCCACCGTGATGGGTACTCTCCTTGTTAATTCAGTACCAGCTTCTGTTTTATTTGATTCGGGAGCATCGCATTCATTCATGTCCAAAGAATTTGCATACAAACACGACATTAATTGTGAGGTCATGAACACTGCAATAGTAATACACACCCCCGCGGGTCAATGTCAAACCTCCATGGGTAGCAACGACGTCACCGTTGAAATTGAAGGGCTGGAGTTTCACGCCTCCCCTTTCATACTAAAGTCTTGTAGTATCGACCTCATTCTCGGAATGGATTGGTTGAAAGCGCATACTGCTTCTATAGTTTGCGCCACGAAGATCGTCCATCTTCTACACCCTTCTGAAGAAATAATAAGCTACCAGGCTCAAATCATCCAAAATGCCGAGGCGAGACTTTATGCCTTGAATGCGTTAAACGCATCACCACTTGAAGGCATCGAGAACATTCCAGTTGTTCGCGAATTCCAAGGTGTTTTCCCAGAAGAACTCCCAGGGATACCCCCTGCTCGAGCTGTCGAATTTGTCATCGACTTGAAACCAGGCACCACTCCTATCGCCAAGCGACCCTACAAGATGCCGCCGCATGAACTCCTTGAACTTAAGGAGGAAATCGACGCTTCACTTCGTAAGGGTTTCATTCGCCCAAGTTCCTCCGCTTGGGGAGCACCTTCTCTCTTTGTCAGGAAGAAGGATGGGTCAAACCGATTGGTCCAAGATTACCGTCCTATTAACCAAGCAACTATCCAGAACAAATATCCCCTTCCCCGGATAAACGATCTGTATGATCAACTGGCAGGTTCATCAGTGTTCTCTAAACTCGACTTAAGGTTGGGTTACCACCAGATCCGTGTTCGTGAAGAGGATATCCCAAAGACCGCCTTCGTTACTCGATATGGCTCATACGAGTACACTGTCATGTCATTCGGCTTAACCAATGCTCCCGCCACATTCTCCCGCCTGATGAATTATATATTCATGGAATACCTTGACAAGTTCGTCGTGGTTTACCTGGATGATATCCTAGTATACTCCAAGAACAAAGAGGAACATGCTGAACATCTTCGACTTGTTCTGGAGAAACTTCGAGAGCACCAACTATATGCTAAGTTTTCCAAGTGTGAATTCTGGCTTCCCGAGGTAACATACCTTGGGCATGTCATCTCCAAGGATGGTATTGCCGTCAACCCCGAGCGAGTTCAGGCTATTCTTGATTGGGCTCCTCCAAAGAACGTCAAGCAAGTTCGAAGTTTTCTCGGACTCGCCAGCTATTGCCGTCGATTTGTCGAGAACTTCTCCAAGATCGCCAAGCCCCTGACTAACCTGCTTCATAAAGGCGTCAAGTTCGATTGGACGGAAAAGTGTCAGGAAAGTTTCCAGACGCTCAAAGACAAGCTGACTTCTGCCCCAGTGCTTGCCCCTCCTGATTCCCAGAAGGATTTTGTCATCTATTGTGATGCATCCCGTCAAGGATTAGGCGGTGTCCTAATGCAAGACCGCAGAGTAATTGCTTATGCTTCGCGTCAATTGCGTCCGCACGAAGAGAATTACCCAGTACGTGACCTCGAGCTTGCTGCCGTCATCCATGCACTAAAACAGTGGCGACATTACCTTCTCGGTAATCGTTGCGAGATCTACACCGATCATCAAAGTCTGAAGTATCTGTTCACTCAGCCAGACCTGAACCTCCGTCAACAGAGATGGATGGAGACCGTAGCGGATTTTAACTTGGGTATTTCTTATACCCCTGGCAAGGCTAATGTAATGGCCGATGCCTTGAGCCGTAAGTCTTATTGCAGTCACCTCCAGTTTCACGAAGTTCAACCTTCGCTTATTGAAGAATTCAGAAAGCTGAATCTCCACATTGTTCCTCCTGGAGCACTCGCTCCCCCTCCTGAAGGTTCCTACAAAATGAACCTCCACGTTGTTTCCCAGGGTTCACTTAATACCCTGGTTGCTAAACCAGATCTCGTGGACAGCATCAAGACGCTGCAGTGCTATGACTCTCAAGCCCACAAGATTAAGCGCTATCTCGCTGAAGGAAGGCCTTCGTTCTTCACTATTGATGATACTGGCACATTGTTCTTTAAAAGTCGTCTAGTGGTCCCCTCTAAAGGTAACCTGGGTATGACTCAGGAGGTCATGCAAGAAGCTCACGACACTCCGTTGTCTATTCATCCCGGCAGTACCAAGATGTACCAAGACATCCGTCAAAGATTCTGGTGGTCAAACATGAAGCAAGACATTGCTCGCTATGTTGCTGAATGTGATGTTTGCCGTCGCGTCAAAGCAGAACATCAAAGGCCCGCCGGAACTCTGCAACCAATTGCTGTTCCTGAATGGAAGTGGGACCATGTTGAAATGGACTTTATCACTGGATTTCCCAAATCACAGAAAGGTAATGATGCTATTCTTGTCGTCATTGACCGACTTTCCAAAGTTGCACATTTTCTAGCCGTCAAAGAGACGATCACTGCTAGTCAGCTCGCAACTCTCTACATGTCCAGAATTGTTTCACTTCACGGTATTCCACTGGTTATCAGTTCAGACCGTGGCAGCTTATTCACTTCAAGATTCTGGGCAAGCTTCCAAGAAGCTATGGGAACTCATCTGTCCTTCAGCACCGCTTTTCACCCTCAGTCTCAAGGACAAGTTGAACAAGTCAACCAAGTTCTCGAAGACATGCTTCGAGCTTGTGTCATATCCTTCGGAAGGAAATGGGAAGAATCTCTCCCATATGCCGAATTCTCTTACAATAACAGCTATCAAGCCAGTCTGAAGATGGCCCCCTTCGAAGTATTGTACGGACGAAAGTGCCGAACCCCTCTAAATTGGTCAGAAACTGGGGAACGTCCACTCTTCGGTCCGGATATTATCCAACTTGCCGAAGATCAAGTTCGCGTTGTCCGCGAGCATTTGAAGACTGCTCAGTCACGTCAAAAGAGTCAGTATGACCGCAAACACAAAGATATGGTCTATCAACCTGGCGAAAAGGCTTATCTTCGAGTCACACCGATGAAAGGTACACACCGATTCGGGATCAAGGGCAAGCTAGCTCCTCGCTATATTGGTCCTTTCACTGTTCTTGAAAGGCGTGGTAGAGTGGCATATCAGTTGGAACTTCCACCGAACCTTTCTCAGGTTCACGATGTGTTCCACGTATCACAACTCCGCCGCTGCTTCAAAGACCCTATCCGCGGAGTAGATCACGAATTGCTTGAACTGCGACAAGACCTCTCTTATAGAGAGCATCCGGTCCGCATTCTCGATCAAGCCGAGCGTCGCACACGCCAGAAGGTTATCAAGTTCCTCAAGGTTCAGTGGTCAAACCATTCTGAGGATGAAGCCACTTGGGAACGCGAGGATCGTCTTCGCGATGAATACCCCGCTTTGTTTCTTTCTACCTCCTAAATCTCGGGACGAGATTTCTTGTAGTGGAGGAGATTTGTAACACCCCCTGTATTAAGCTACAGAGATCACCCTTTTGATGAGGCCATGTCATCATGATTAATAGTGCATAATCATCATTAGCATAATATTGCATTTCAACTCCTAAGTCAAATTCAAATTTAAATGAAAGTGGAGTATAAAAGTTGTCCAACATAGAAACTAAAATGTCAGATAAGTAACAAATATTCCAGAGGCTATTCTAAAATTGAAACCAACATCATTGGAATTGGATAAGTGACTCGAACAACCTCAAACAGTGGATAAAGATGGTATTTAATAACCATTTATTAAATCTGAAATAAATATGGAATTATGTTTTGTCCAAACTAATTTTAGGTGTTGAGGAATAATGCAATGGTATTTATGAAATAGGTCACACTTTTTACAAAAACCATTTGGGGCCTAAACATTTAACAGTAAAGAAAAGGGAAAAGAAACAGAAAAACAAAAGAAAAGAAAAGGCCCCCCTGGCCAACTGGGCCAGGCGGCCCAGCTGGCCGACCCACCTGGCCCAACTGGCCGGCCCAGCCCCATCCCCTGCCTTATCCCCATGGGGGGGGAAACCCTAACCAGCCACCCCCCCACTTCCCCCCTCTCCCGATATATCCCCCCCTCTCCCCCGATTGGATCGGGATCGAGAGGTGGAGGTCGCCGCGACGACCCCGTCCCTCGGTCGCGGCGACGACCGCGCCGCCTCGCCGTCGCCGTTGGACGCCGCCGCCCGGATCCCGCTCTCCCTCGCCGGCCGGCTCCCTCGACGCCGCTCGCCCCGACGCGCCCGACCGCGCTGCCTCGCCCTCGCCGCACGACGCCACCGGCCGGAGCTCTCCCTCGCCGGTCTGCCTCGTCTACGTCGCCGCCTTGTCCCCGCCGGCCTGCCTCCCCGTCGCCGTCGTCCTCGTCGACCACCCCGACCCCCGCTGCCCCGTCCCTACGGATCCCGGTGAGGCCTCGGGCCTCTCCCCCCCTCTCTGCTCGCGCACGCGCCCGCGCTCCCTGGCCTCGCCGCGCCGCGCTCCGGCCTTGGCCTCGCCGCGCCGCGCTCCGGCCTTGGCCTCGCCTCTGTCGCACGCGCGCGCGCGCCGCCCACTGCCTTCGCTCGCGCGCCCGCGTCGCTCCTCGCCGCCAACCGCCCGCTCCGGCCCCCCCCGCTTCGCCTCCGCGCGACCGCCGCCCGCTGCCGCTCCAGCCACCGCGCTGCCGCCCGCGGCCGCTCCAGCCACCGCGCCGCCGTCCCGCCTCCGGCCCTGCCGTGGCCTCGCCGGCGCCCGCGCCCGCCGACCGCCCGTGCGTCCCCTTTTGGGCACCGGACATGTCCGGTCCCGAAAGGGGCACGCCCCGGACGTGTCCGCCCCTGGGCCACTGCCCAGTGGGGCCCGAACCCCTGTGACGCTGACGAATGGGGCCCACGGCCCAGGAACAGTTTTAAGAAAATAGAAATAAAAATAAATAATTAAAATAATTAAAATAATTAATTAATTAATTAATTAATTAGTTAATTAATCCTGATTAGGTTAATCTAATTAACTAATTAGTGTTAATTAAACAGTAATCAGTAATTAAATTAATTAAACCTAATTAACCTAACAGCCTATGACAGGTGGGACCCACCCTGTCAGGTGACTGCTGACGTCAGCATGATGTCATGCTGACGTCATCAATTACTGTTTCGGATAATGTTGAATTAAATAATTAATTAAAATTTCAGAAATTAATAAAAACTTTAGAAAATCATATCTTTTAAACCGTAACTCCGATGAAAATATTTTATACATGAAACTTGCTCAGAACGACGATACGAACCCGGATACGCCCTCGGTATCTCCGTCAGACGCCCGCAGCTATGAGAACGTTGAACAATTAGACCGATTTCGATAAATGAATAGTGTCCAACCCTAATTAAATAAATCCGAATAAATTCCTAAATTAACTAAATCGCTTAGTTAGGCTGTATACCACCCCGGCATATCATTTAGACATGTCATGCATCCCTGTTGCATTATTGCCGTGTGTTTACTGTTTCTTCCCCCTCTTCTCTTCGGTAGACTACGAGACCGACGCAGCTGCTGGTGCCCCGACCGACTACGTTGTTGACGACCCCTACTTGCCAGAGCAACCAGGCAAGCCCCCCCCTTGATCACCAGATATCGCCTATTCTCCTCTATACTGCTTGCATTAGAGTAGTGTAGCATGTTACTGCTTTCGGTTAATCCTATTCTGCTGCATAGCCTGTCATTGTTGCTACTGTTGTTGATACCTTACCTGCAATCCTAAATACTTAGTATAGGATGCTAGTTTATCATCATTGGCCCTGCATTCTTGTCAGTCTGCCTTGCTATACTATCGGGCCGTGATCACTCGGGAGGTGATCACGGGTTATACTATACATATATACATACTATACAAATGGTGACTAAAGTCGGGTCGGCTCGAAGAGTACCCGCGAGTGATTCACGGATTGGGGGCTGAAAGGACCTTTGTCCCAACGGCCCTTTGAGTGGATCTTTGTGGCGGAGCGACAGGGCAGGTTGAGACCACCTAGGAGACAGGTGGGCCAGGCCCTGGTCGGCGTTCGCGTTTACTTCATAATAACACGCTTAACGAGATTGGATATTTGATCTGAGTCTGGCCACTGGCCTATACACACTAACCAACTACGCGGGAGTAGTTATGGGTATCCCGGCGTCGTGGTATCAGCTGAAGCCTTCTTGACGTCAGCGACTGAGCGGCGCGCGCCGTGTTGGACCGCGCTAACGTAACCGCCGTGATCGTGTGGGTTGCTAGGTCTGCTCGCGGCCGCGTACGCAACGTGCAGGAGCGCACTGGGCGATGGGCCCAGACCCCAGAGTGCCTAGGATTAGTCCGGCGTGCTGACCTCTCTGTTGAGCCTAGGTGGGGCTGCGACGTGTGGATCTTCCGAGGCCGGGCATGACCCAGGAAAGTGTGTCCGGCCAAAGGGGATCGAGCGTGTTGGGGAATATGTGGTGCACCCCTGCAGGGAAGTTTATCTATTCGAATAGCCGTGTCCCTCGGTAAAAGGACGACCCGGAGTTGTATTCCAACCTCATGACAACTAGAAATGGATACTTAATAAAACACACCCTTACAAGTGACAGATATAACCCGGTGGTCGCTCTCTCGCATGGTGGCGACGAGAGGATCGACGGGTAGGATTATGCTATACGTTGTTGTTTGGTTAACTTCCAACTAATCTCTTCTATTGCTTCAAGATGGAGGCTGCCAGAAGCGTAGTCTTCGACAGGACTAGCTATCCCCCTCTTATTCTGGCATTCTGCAGTTCAGTCCACCGATATTGCCTCTTTACACATATACCATGCATATGTAGTATAGATCCTTGCTTGCGAGTACTTTGGATGAGTACTCACGGTTGCTTTCCCCCATCCTTTTCCCCCTTTCCCTTCTTGCTGGTTGTCGCAACCAGATGTTGGAGCCCAGGAGCCAGACGCCACCTACGACGACTACTACCACCAGGACGGAGCCTACTACTACGTCCAGGACGCCGACGACCAGGAGTAGTTAAGAGGATCCCAGGCAGGAGGCCCTGCGCCTGTTCGATCTGTTGTATCCCTGTTTGTGCTAGCCATCTTATGGCACCTTGTTTAACCTATGTCTGTACTCAGATATTGTTGCTTCCGCTGACTCGTCTATGATCGAGCATTTGTATTCGAGCCCTCGTGGCCCCTGGCTTGTATTATGATGCTTGTATGACTTATTTATGTTTTAGAGTTGTGTTGTGATATCTTCCCGTGAGTCCCTGATCTTGATCGTACACGTTTGCGTGCATGATTAGTGTACGATCGAGCCGGGGGCGCCACAGTATTCAATTCAAATACTTCTCTGGAAATCAACTCAAATTCAAAGTGCAAGATTTAGTTGCTCAAACACTGATGGAAAAATGTTCTTTAAATTGACAATAATCCTGAGGCAATTCTAAAATTATAATCAACATTTACTAAATTAGTTAAGTGACTCTAACAACCTAGATCAGTAGCAAATAGCACCAATTTAATCCCATTTCATTCAATAAAAATCCAAATGAAATCATATTTTCCCCAAACTAGTTTTTTGTGGAAGGTATTAATGCAATGCAGTATTTGGGTTAGGTCACATATTTTACAAAAGTCAATAAGTAGCCTAACATTTTTGAAAACAGAAAAGAAACAGAAAATAGGAAAAAAAAATAAAAAGGAAAGGGAAAAGGCCCCTGCAGTTTAAACTGGCTGGGCCTGAGTGCACAGTGCACTCAGCCCAGCCCAACTAGCCAGCCCACCCCGGTCATCTCCTTCCTCTGTGCGCTGTCGCGTCCGGGTGCCGATACGGCGGAGCTCGCCTCGCTGTCGTTCATCCGCTGGTTACCCGGCGAGGATAAGGATGCCTCGAGCTTCTCTCTCTCCCCCGCAACCCTAGCCACTCTCAGATGTCTCCCCCTCGCTCGTTTTCTCCCTCTCGCACAAGACACCCGACGCCGTCGACATGGCCGAGCTCGCCGGCATGGCCACAGGCCTCCCCGACGACTGAGACCGAGCCCGTTCGCTCCGCCTGTCTCCTCTTCTTCCTCCTCGGCTACTGGTTCGAGCCCTGCGCCACCACATCAAGGGGATCGAGTCCATCTCCGTCCTCGGTCACCGGAGCTTCGCCGACGAATGCCGCCGAACTGCAGCTCCTAAGCTTTCGCCGGGCCTACGTGTGCCTCCACGGTGAGCGCGCGCACCTTTCCCCTCTCTCTCCCGAGCTATTCCATCACCGTAGCCACCACCACCATCGCCGTCCGAAGGAATCGCCGCCGTGGAGCTCGCCGCCGTTGAGATAGCCCATGGCATGGCCACCTGAGTGCGGGAACGCGCTCAGTGCCTCCCCGTGGTTCAAACGCGCCTAGTTTAGCCTCCCCTCGTTCCCGTTTTACTCGACCCCGTGCTCACTCAAGACGGCCGCCACCCCACCTCGTCGCCGGCGTCGACTCCGATCATCTCAGCCGCCCCAACCGATGCCATCCGTTGTGGCTCGTTCTCCGTGTTCGAACGAGCCCTTCCCTGTGCCAAATGGTGGCCGGGAGGTGATTTCCACGCCGCTCCGCCGCGCCTGTGGTTGCCGGAACCTCGCCGCCGGTGCGCCACCGCGGAGACGCCGACCGAGCCCACTCGCCAGGCTATTTAGCCGCTAACCAGCCCCTAATCACCCACTGACATGTGGGGCCGATGTACTGTAGCGTTTAGGTTAGAACTAACTAACCCACTGGCTAACAGAGTCACTGACAGGCCGATCCCACACCCACTAATTATCTAATTAGATTAGTTTAAATTCTGTTAATTGCTAACAGCCACTGACTACTGGGCCCCATTGGACCCACTGCCCAGTCAACGCTGTCCTAGTCAACTGCTGACTGTGCAGTTGACTGGGCCCACTGTTAGCCTCTTTGGTGCACACTGGGTGCAGTGCACCGGGTGCACCTAGCATTTCCGGTTACTGTTTAAATTCGAATTAATAAATCCAGATATTCTAGAAAATCGTTTGAACTTTGAAAATTTGTAGAAAATAAACCGTAGCTCAGATCGAAAAACTTTCTACATGAAAGTTGATCAGAACGACGAGACGAACCTCATCGTGTCGTCTGTTTCGATGCCGGAACCCCCTATGTAGGAGAACCCATAACCTTCCGTCCATATCCGGTATATGAATAGTGCATTACCACCGAATAATAATCCCGCGTTAATCCTAAAATAACTAAAATGACTTAGGTGCATCTTTAGGCAACCCTGCACTGCATCCTAGCATAACATGCCCTGTGTTGCATTATTCCTGTCTATTTATTTGTTTCCTATCCCCTCTTCTCTCTCGGTAGACCCCGACGTCGACGTAGCTCCCGAGGCCGACGCAGCTCAGGAGCCCGACGACGCAGTTGACGACCTTGCACTTGCCACCGAGCAACCAGGCAAGCACCCCCCTTTTGAGCATTCCGATATCGCCTACTCTATTCTCTCTTATGCTTGCATTAGAGCTTACTGCTGCTGCTGTTATCCTATATCTGCTGCATAGTCTGTTTAATTGTAACCTGCTATTGTTACCTGCCTGCTTATCCTAAACTGTTTAGTATAGACTGGGTAGAGACTTAACAGAGACCCCACCTTGTCCCGACTGCCCTGCTAGATTCTCAGAAGACCCGATCAACGGGATCGAAGACCAGGCCCCGACATTGCACGTCACTTCCCCCTTAACTGCTCGACACTACTAGGTTAATATCGAGTGCCGAGGGTGATACCACGTCAGCACTTCTGATGATAACCTTGTAGGTTAGTTATTCAGTCGTGGTAAGCGAGGGTGATTCCTCCTACACCACCCCCGATAATGACATTGTCGTGCAACTGCTTAAGTGTGGACCTCGAGGGTAATGCCTCTTTAGTTCACCTTGATGTTTACGTCAGGTGGGAGTCCGACGAGGGTGATGCCTCGGATTCCTTCTTAACATGGTAGCCAAACGGATGCCCCTACATTATTGAGGACACTGCTTATTCTGGATAAAGACGGGTCGGCCCTGAGGGGTACCCGCCCGAGCTTAATGACGAAATATGTGGAGTCGGGTGGACCTGGATGGTGCCCGAGTAATGAACACGAGGCGTGGCCGAGCATTCCTAGCCCTTGCTGCAAGTCCTCGAGACGGGGCGATGGGGTCACATCTTTCGTGAGTCTCTGCTCGTTTCCGCACTACCAACACACTAACGGTTTGGATATTTGATCCGAGGGGCCTCTGGCCTAATAGCACTAACCATCACGTGGGCATAGTATGGGCGTTCTGCGTCGTATACTTCAGCCGGAGCTTAATTGACGTCAACAAGGAGCGGCACACGCTGGGTTGGACTGGGAACGCAACCGCGCTTGTATTAAGGGGTTGCTAGGTCTGCTCACCGGCAGTGCACGTAACGCGCAGGAGTCCCCTGGGTGCATAGGTTAGTCTGGCGTGCTGACCTCTCTGTTAGGTATTCGGTCGGGTTGCGGCGTATCGTTTGGCCGAGGCCGGGCACGACCCAGAAAAGTGTGTCCGGCCGGAGTTAATCAAGCGTGGTGGGTAAGTTGGTGCACCCCTGCAGGGAGGAAACATTCTATCGATAGCCTGTCCTATGGTAATGGACACTCGGAGTTGTATCCCGATCGGTACAACTAGAACTGGTGACTTGAGATGATAATGGATAGTATGGCTCTGGGATTGCTTTCTCGCAGGGAGTCGAGGAAGAATCTCTAGGCGAGGTTGATGACATTACTACTACTTTACATTATGTTAATCTACACTCTTCTAATGCTGCAAGACCGATGAAGAGGCTTGAAGATGCTAGTCTTCGATAGGACTAGGCCTTCCTCTCTATTCTGGCATTTCTGCAGCCCAGTCCACATATACAGCCCTCCTTTGAAATGATGCATATGTAGTGTAGATCCTTGCTTGCTGAGTACTTCGGATGAGTACTCACGTTTGCTTTACTTTCTTTTTCTCCCCATATCCAATTGTCGCAGCCGGATGACGGAGCCCCTGAGATAGCTGCCCCCGTCGACGACTACGGCTACTACTACTACCCTCCAGGCGAGTACTACTACGAGGAGCCGACAGACGGCCAGGAGTAGGATTCGGAGGGTCCTAGGCAGGAGGCCTACGCCTTTCGATCGTAGTATTTATTTTGCCCCACCTTTCTAAAGGCCTATCTGTTTCTCTGTAATATCTATACCCAGATATCTGATGCTTCCACTGACACTTGTATGCCATCGAGCTATGTATTCGAGCCCTCGAGGCCCTGGCTTGTAATATAAAGCTTGTATGACTTTATTTATGTTTTAGAGTTGTGTTGTGATATCTTCAAGTGAGTCCTTAGGCTTGATCGTGTGCATTTGCGTGTATGGTTAGTGCACGATTAAGCCGGGGTCGTCATAGCTTGGTATCAGAGCCGACTGCCTCTAGGTATCTCCCTATCCAATTCCTTGGCCGAAGTTGGGTCTAGATACCGAAAACTATTTTACTAACTTGGCTGTGTGGCTTACGGGCCCACGTCGCCAACTGGGTGGTATTAGGATCTTTTATTCCTCGTCTTTACTCTGGGACTCTGGTCTCTTTTCTATTCGGGTTTAATAAATTAACTAACGCCGACACTTAGGTTCTCGTTAATTCCGTCCACCCGGAGAGCAGGATATCTGTGTGACTTCCCTGTCATTGATCCGATTAGTCTGGTAATCATTTTCCTTTCCATTGTTTTGTTTAACCTTTCTCTTTGAGATCTGTTATACTTCTCCTCATCAAATGACAATCCTAAATTTCCTCTGTTTCTGATGGATCGTCTGTTTCCACCGTGCCCTATGATGCAGCTTGTGCTTCGCACTTGGGCTCGAGATGCCCCTGGTTTCCCAGCTGTCCTGATCGCCCTCTTGACCAGACTGGGTTACCGCTGGTATCCTGAGTACATGGACTACGAGGTTTACCGCGAGTTCAACCAGGAGCAGTACTATGCTGATGTTCGCATCTATGATCAGCAGGATGACTCAGACACTGAGTTGTACCTTTTCCACGGTATCGGCATGACGATTGAGATGGTAGTCCATGATGCCGCCTACTCTGCTGTCGCACGTCTCCGAGGAGAGCTCAGCGCTAGCTTGGATGCCTCTGAGTTTCGATACATTCCGTATGCCCCTACTGGAGATGCTACTGGATACTACACAGCTATCTGTGCCCCGTACGAGCCTCGTCACTACGATCTGCGAGTTCTGATTCAGTGTACTCAGGCTCTGGATCGCACTGTTCGGGCTCTTGCCGTCGAGTTGTTCGCCACTCGAGCACGACTCTACGAGGCTATGACGCAGTTGCTACCAGCTGTTCGTGCAGGGATACATCCATAGCACATCCTTTACCCGTGCAAGACCGAGATGCCACCAGGGATCAATTGGCCTGCTGTGGGAGGTCACACGCCTGCACGTGGACCTCTTCTTTCAGCTCGAGACCGGGTTCTGCATCAGAGTGCACATGGAGCACAGGATCCTTCTATGACAAACATCCATCGTCCGCACTTGCAGCTACCCCGTTTCAGTGGTTTTCTTCAATGTTGATGTAGCCTTTGCTATGTCTCGTTGTGTACTTCCTTACCGCGTGCCTGCGTGCCGCCTAGCATGTCTAGCTTTTACATTTGTGCCGTTATGCTGCCCATATGTAACCGACTCTGTATGGTTCTGTATGTCTTAATTACTAATGTTCAGTATCTGTTGCACTACTTAAATTCCATCGCGTAACATCATGCATGTTGCTAGACACTCGCAATGGCTTCTACTAAACTACCCCTGTTGAAACTAGCAGGATGGGCGATAACAATCCACCACCGCCGCCACCACCTGACTATATGGCTGCAATGATGCAACAATTTGAACTCAACCGACAGTTCATGACGGGGATTATGGAACAATTCCCCCATCCCAATGCCAATCATCAGCCTGCCTTAATCACACTGCTAGAGTTTGTGCGACTCAATCCATCGGTATTCCGCAACACAGTTAATCTGCTGGATGCCGATGACTGGCTGCGTGATATCTTCTATGAGATGGAGTCAGTTGATGTTCCCCCTGTCAGCTATGTCACCTTCGCGACATACTTCTTGAAGGGACCCGCAGCACAATGGTGGGCAACTCACAGACATACCCTACCTCCTGGAACTGTTGTCACTTGGGTAGAGTTCAAGACTGCTTTTCGCGCCCGCTATATTCCTCAAGCAGTTATAGCACGCAAGAAGGCCGAGTTTCGCAACCTTGTTCATGGCAACAAGACTGTGGAGGTCTACCAGCAAGAGTTCCTTGATTTATCTCGCTATGCTGAAGAAGACATTCCCAATGATGCTCGTAGATAGGAGAAGTTCCGTGAAGGACTACACCATGACATTCAGCTAGCCCTGCTCGTCCAAGACTTTCCTGACTTCGCCACCTTGGTGAACAAGGCTATCATGGTCGAGACTGGTCTAAAGAAGCATAAGGAAGCGACCAGACGCACTCGTGAAGCGGGATCATCTTCGGGCTCGTCTTCCCAGAAACGTCGTATCTGGATTCCACAAAGCATGTATCGTCCAGCAGCTCCAGGGTACAGGCATGCATATGCTGCACCTCGTCTGCCTCCTCCACCACCAAGGCAGCCTCTTCGAGCTCCACCACCTAGAGCTCCTGCACCACGTCTAGACAGTGGACTCTGCTTCAAGTGTGGCCAGCCAGGTCACCGTGCCAGAGACTGTTCTCAGAATCAGAATCAGCTAATGCCTCTTCCTGCTGGCCGTGGTAATGGTCTTGGAATTCCTCAGTAGCGTAACAACAATGTTAGACCTTCTTATGGTCGTGGACAGAACTATCATATCAACATGGCTGAAGGTCACGATCAACCTGAAACCGTGATGGGTACACTTCTTGTTAATTCAGTACCAGCATCTATTTTATTTGATTCAGGAGCATCGCATTCATTCATGTCAGATAAGTTCGCACTCATGCATGAAGTTAGATGTGATACACTACCACATAAATTACGAGTGAACACTCCCGCGGGTCATTGCCACACTTCGTTGTTCAGTCCCGATGTCGTAATTAATATTGAAAGATTGGAATTCCGAGCGTCTCCCATTATTCTCAACTCTTCCGAAGTTGATCTTATTCTGGGAATGGATTGGTTGAAGGCCCACTATGCCTCAATCAATTGTGCCACTAAAGTTGTACACCTCCTGCATCCATCAGGTCAGATAGTGAATTATCATGCTCACCTCACTCAGAACGTCGAGGCTCAGATTTATGCCTTGAATGCGTTGAACGCTTCTCCGCTTGAGGGGATCGAAAACGTTCCAATTGTCTGTGAATTCCAGGATGTTTTTCTAGAAGAACTTCCAGGAATTACCCCTGCTAGAGCTGTCGAGTTTGTTATCGACTTGAAGCCTAGCACCACTCCTATTACGAAGCATCCTTACAAGATGCCTCCACACCACCTTCTCGAGCTTAAGGAAGAAATTGATAAATCACTTAAGAAGGGCTTCATCCATCCTAGCTCCTCCGCCTGGGGAGCACCGTCTCTCTTTGTCAAGAAGAAAGATGGTACGAATAGGTTGGTTCAAGATTACCGTCCTATCAACCAGGCAACCATTCAGAATAAATATCCGCTTCCCCAGATCAATGGCTTATATGATCAACTTGATGGATCTTCGGTGTTCTCTAAACTCGACTTGAGGTTGGGTTATCACCAGATCCGCGTCCGTGAAGAGGATATTCCGAAGACCGCCTTTGTTACTCGTTATGGTTCCTACGAGTACACCGTCATGTCGTTTGGCCTAACGAATGCTCCCGCTACGTTATCCCACCTGATGAATTATATATTCATGGATTACCTCGACAAATTCATCATGGTATATCTGGATGATATTCTGGTCTATTCGAAGAATAAGGAAGAACATGCCGAGCATCTTCGCCTTGTTCTGGAGAGGCTTCGAGAGCACAAGTTGTATGCCAAGTACTCCAAATGCGAATTTTGGCTTTCTGAAGTAACCTACCTTGGACATGTGATTTCCAAGGATGGTACCGCCGTTAACTCGGAGCGCGTTCAGGCTATCCTTGACTGGACCCCTCCGAAGAATGCCAAGCAAGTGAGAAGTTTTCTCGGCCTTGCTAGTTATTGCCGCCGATTTGTCGAGAACTTTTCCAAGATTGCCAAGCCCCTGACTAATCTGCTCCACAAAGGCGTTAAGTTTGAGTGGACAGACTAATGTTAGGAGAGTTTCCAGACCCTCAAAGACAAGCTTACTTCTGCTCCAGTTCTTGCTCCTCCGGATTCTCGCAAGGACTTTGTGATATATTGCGACGCTTCTCATCAAGGATTAGGCTGTGTCCTAATGCAAGAATAGAAGGTAATTGCATATGCCTCGCGACAATTGCGTCCACATGAAGAAAACTATCCAGTGCATGATCTCGAACTCGCTGCTGTGATCTATGCTTTGAAGCAGTGGCGACAATACCTTCTTGGTAACCGGTGTGAGATCTATACCGACCACCAGAGTCTGAAGTATTTATTCACTCAACCGGATCTTAATCTCCGTCAGCAGCGATGGTTGGAAACAATCACGGACTATGACTGTGGTATTTCTTATACCCCTGGCAAGGCCAATGTCATGGCTGATGCCTTGAGCCGCAAGTCCTATTGCAACAACCTCATGGTTAAGCAAGCTCAACCCCAGCTATATGAAGAACTGCGCAAGCTAAACCTTCTTATTGTTCTGCAGGGTTCCCTTAATAACCTTGTGGTACAGCCAGATCTTGAGAAAGCTGTAAAGGGAGCGCAAGCCAAGGATGCTGAAATTGAATTGATGAAGAAAGAACTTCACCTTGATAAATACAGGGATTTCTCGACTGCTGAAGATGGAACCTTGTATTTAAGAGATAGAATTGTCGTTCCTCGCTTCGAGCTTATGACTCACATGGTCATGAAGGAGGCTCATGATACACCGCTGTCTATTCATCCGGGTAGCACCAAGATGTATCGTGATCTTCGTCAAAGGTACTGGTGGTCCAGAATGAAGCAGGATATCGCTAGATATGTTGCTGAATGTGACTTATGTCGTCGCGTGAAAGCAGAACATCAGAAGCCCGCTGGAATTCTTCAACCACTTCCTATTCCTTTAAGGAAATGGGATAATGTACAAATGGATTTCATTACTGGTCTTCCCAAGTCTCAGAAAGGTCACGATGCTATTCTTGTCGTCGTCGACAAACTCTCTAAAGTTGCACACTTTCTACCTGTCAAGGAGACTATCACTGCTAGTCAGTTAGCAGAGTTGTATATCTCCAGAATTGTTTCACTCCACGGTATTCCAAAGGAGATCAGTTTGCACCGTGGCGGTCTTTTCACTTCCAAATTCTGGGAAAGTTTCCAAGAAGCTATGGGAACTCACATTACCTGGAGTTCAGCATATCATCCACAATCCCAAGGCCAAGTTGAGCGAGTTAATCAAGTGCTTGAAGATATGCTTCGGGCTTGTGTTATATTGTTCAGTAAGAAGTGGGAAGAATCTCTCCCGTTTGCTAAATTCTCTTATAACAACAGTTATCAAGCCAGCTTGAAAATGGCCCCCTTCGAAGTGCTTTATGGACGAAAGTGTCGAACCCCTCTGAATTGGTCAGAAACTAGGGAACGACCTCTCGTGGGACCGGACATTATTCAACATGCCAAGGAACAAGTCAGAATTGTCCGAGAAAATCTCAAGGCGGCTCAAAACCGTCAGAAGAGCAACTATGATCGCAAAAGATGGGGTCTGACTTATCAACCAGGTGATCAAGCTTATCTCCGTGTCACTCCTATGAAGGGCACCCGTCGTTTCGGAATCAAGGGCAAGCTAGCTCCACGCTATATCGGCCCCTTTCGCATCGTTGCCAGACGTGGACAGGTGGCTTATAAATTGGAGTTGCCACCGTAATTCTCTCATATCCACGACGTCTTCCATGTATCGCAACTTCGTAAATGCTTCAAGGAATCTCCACACCGCACAGTGGATCACGAGATGCTCGAATTACAAGATGATCTTTCTTATAAGGAGCGTCCGATCCGCATTCTTCATGAAGCTAAACGTCAAACCCGTCACAAGACAACCAAGTTCCTGAAAGTGCAGTGGTCGAATCACACTGAAGATGAAGCCACTTGCGAATGCGAGTATCATTTTCGGGAAGAATATCCCGACCTCATTCCTTCTACCTCCTGAATTCTCGGGACGAGAATTTCTTTTAGAGGAGGAGAATTTGTAACACCCCTGTGTAATAGTCATTATGACACTCTGCTAAGTATGCCAAGTCATCTCCATTTTCAGTGCCTAATCACTTTGGTTAAGTATTCAATTCAAATACTTCTCTGGAAATCAACTCAAATTCAAAGAGCAAGATTTAGTTGCTTAAACACTGATGAAAAAATGTTCTTTAAATTGAGAATAATCCTGAGGCATTTCCAAAATTATAATCAACATTTACTAAATTAGTTAAGTGACTCTAACAACCTAGATCAGTAGCAAATAGTACCAATTTAATCCCATTTCATTTAATAAAAATCCAAATGAAATCATATTTTCCCCAAACTAGTTTTTGGTGGAAGGTATTAACGCAATGCAGTATTTGGGTTAGGTCACATATTTTAAAAAAGTCATTAAGTAGCCTAACATTTTTGAAAACAGAAAAGAAACAGAAAATAGGAAACAAAAATAAAAAGAAAAGGGAAAAGGCCCCTGCAGTTTAAACTGGCTGGGCCTCAGTGCACAGTGCACTCAGCCCAGCCCAACTGGCCAGCCCACCCCGGTCATCTCCTTCCTCTGTGCGCTGTCGCGTCCGGGTGCCAACACGGCGGAGCTCGCCTCGCTGTCGCTCATCCGCCGGTTCCCTGGCGAGGATAAGGATGCCTCGAGCTCCTCTCTCTCCCCTGCAACCCTAGCCACTCTCAGATCTCTTCCCCTCGCTCGTTTTCTCCCTCTCGCACAAGTCACCCGACGCCGTCGACATGGCCGAGCTCGCCGGCGTGGCCACAGGCCTCCCCGACGCCTGAGACCGAGCCCGTTTGCTCCGCCTGCCTCCACTTCTTCCTCTCCGGCTACTGGTTCGAGCCCTGCGCCACAACAGCAAGGGGATCGAGTCCATCTCCGTCCTTGGTTACCGGAGCTTCGCCGACGAATGCCGCCGAACTGCAGCTCCTAAGCTTTCGCCGGGCCCACGTGTGCCTCCACGGTGAGCGCGCGCACCTTTCCCCTCTCTCTCCCGAGCTATTCCGCCACTGTAGCCACCGCCACCATCGCCGTCCGAAGGAATCGCCGCCGTGGAGCTCGCCGCCATTGAGATAGCCCATGGCATGGCCACCTGAGTGCGGGAACGCGCTCAATGCCTCCCCGCGGTTCGAACGCGCCTAGTTTAGCCTCCCCTTGTTCCCGTTTTACTCGACCCCGAGCTCACTCGAGACGGCCTCCGCCCCACCTCGTCGTCGGCGTCGACTCCGATCATCTCAGCCGCCCCAACCGATGCCATCCGATGCGGCTCGTTCTCCGCGTTCGAACGAGCCATTCCCTGTGCCAAATCGTGGCCGGGAGGTGATTTCCGCGCTGCTCCGCCACGCCTGTGGTCGCAAGAACCTCGCCGCCGGCGCGCCACCGCGGAGACGCCGACCGGGCCCACTCGCCAGGCTATTTAGCCGCTAACCAGCCCCTAATCACCCACTGACATGTGGGGCCGATGTACTGTAGCGTTTAGGTTAGAACTAACTAACCCACTGGCAAACAAAGTCACTGACAGGCCGGCCCCACACCCAGTAATTATCTAATTAGATTAGTTTAAATTCTGTTAATTGCTAACAGCCACTGCCTACTGGGCCCCACTGGACCCACTGCCCAGTCAACGCTGACCCAGTCAACTGCTGACTGTGTAGTTGACTGGGCCCACTGTCACCCTCTCTGGTGCACACTGGGTGCAGTGCATCGGGTGCACCCAGCATTTCCGGTTATTGTTTAAATTCAAATTAATAAATCCAAAAATTCTAGAAAATCGTTTAAATTTTTGAAAATTCGTAGAAAATAAACCGTAGCTCAGATCGAAAAACTTTCTACGTGAAAGTTGATCAGAACGACAAGACAAACCTGATCGTGTCATCTATTTTGATGCCAGAACCCCCTACGTAGGAGAACCCATAACTTTCCATCCGTATCCGGTATATGAATAGTGCATTACCACCGAATAATAATCCCGCGTTAATCCGAAAATAACTAAAATGACTTAGGTGCATCTTTAGGCAACCCTGCACTGCATCCTAGCATAACATGACCTATGTTGCATTATTGCTATGTATTTATTTGTTTCCTCTCCCCTCTTCTCTCTTGGTAGACCCCGACGTCGATGTAGCTCCCGAGGCCGACGCAGCTCAGGAGCCCGACGACGCAGTTGACGACCTTGCCCTTGCCGCCGAGAAACCAGGCAAGCACCCCCCTTTTGAGCATTCCGATATCGCCCACTCTATTCTCTCTTATGCTTGCATTAGAGGTTACTGCTGCTGCTGTTATCCTATATCTGCTGCATAGCCTGTTTAATTGTAACCTGCTATTGTTACTTGCCTGCTTATCCTAAACTGTTTAGTATAGACTGGGTAGAGACTTAACAGAGACCCAACCTTGTCCCGACTGCCCCGCTGGAATCTCAGAAGACCCGATCAACGGGATCGAAGACCAGGCCCCAACATTGCACGTCACTTCCCCCTTAACTGCTCGACACTACTGGGTTAATATCGAGTGCCAAGGGTGATACCTCGTCAGCACTTCTGATGATAACCTTGTAGGTTAGTTATTCGGTCGTGGTAAGCGAGGGTGATTCCTCCTACACCACCCCCGATAACGACATTGTCGTGCAACTGCTCAAGTGTGGACCTCGAGGGTGATGCCTCTTTAGTTCACCTTGATGTTTACGTCAGGTGGGAGTCCAACGAGGGTGATGCCTCAGATTCCTTCTTAACATGGTAGCCACACGGATGCCCCTACATTATTGAGGACACTGCTTATTCCGGATAAAGACGGGTCGGCCCTGAGGGGTACCCGCGTGTGCTTAATGACGAAATATGTGGAGTCGGGTGGACCTGGATGGTGCCCGAGTAATGAACACGAGGCGTGGCCGGGCATTCCTAGCGCTTGCCGCAAGTCCTCGAGAATGGGCGACGGGGTCACATCTTTCGTGAGTCTCTGCTCGTTTCCGCACTACCAACACACTAACGGTTTTGGATATTTGATCCGAGGGGCCTCTGGCCTGATAGCACTAACCATCACGTGGGCATAGTATGGGCGTTCTGCGTCGTATACTTCAGCCGGAGCTTAATTGACCTCAGCAAGGAGCGGCACACGCTGGGTTGGACTGGGAACGCAACCGCGCTTGTATTAAGGGGTTGCTAGGTCTGCTCACCGGCGGTGCACGTAACGCGCAGGAGTCCCCGGGGCGATGGCCCAAGACCCCTGGGCGCATAGGTTAGTCTGGCGTGCTGACCTCTCTGATAGGTATTCGGTCGGGTTGCGGCGTATCGTTTGGCCGAGGCCGGGCATGACCCAGAAAAGTGTGTCCGGCCGGAGTTAATCGAGCATGGTGGGTAAGTTGGTGCACCCCTGCAGGGAAGAAACAATCTATCGATAGCCTGTCCTACGGTAACGGACACTCGGAGTTGTATCCCGATTGGTACAACTAGAACTGGTGACTTGAGATGATAATGGATAGTATGGCTCTGGGATTGCCTTCTCGCAGGGAGTCGAGGAAGAATCTCTGGGCGAGGTTGATGACATTACTACTACTTTACATTATGTTAATCTGCACTCTTCTAATGTTGCAAGACTGATGAAGAGGCTTGAAGATGCTAGTCTTTGATAGGACTAGGCCTTCCTCTCTATTCTGGCATTTCTGCAGCCCAGTCCACATATACAGCCCTTCTTTGAAAATGATGCATATGTAGTGTCGATCCTTACTTGCTGAGTACTTCGGATGAGTACTCACGTTTGCTTTACTTTCTTTTTCTCCCCATATCCAATTGTCACCGCCAGATGATGGAGCCCCTGAGATAGCTGGCCCCGTCGACGACTACGACTACTACTGCTACCCTCCAGGCGAGTACTACTACGAGGAGCCGACAGACGACCAGGAGTAGGATTCGGAGGGTCCTAGGCAGGAGGCCTACGCCTTTCGATCGTAGTATTTATTTTGCCCCGCCTTTCTAAAGGCCTATCTTTTTCTCTGTAATATCTGTACCCAAATATCTGATGCTTCCGGTGACACTTGTATGCCATCGAGCTATGTATTCGAGCCCTCGAGGCCCTGGCTTGTAATATAAAGCTTGTATGACTTTATTTATGTTTTAGAGTTGTGTTGTGATATCTTCAAGTGAGTCCTTAGGCTTGATCGTGTGCATTTGCATGTATGGTTAGTGCATGATTAAGTCGGGGTCGTCACATTCAACCTTGGGGCTGAGAGTATGTACCAGTAGCTATGTGTTTGATCTCTCTCTCTCTCTCTCTCTCTCTCTCTCGTGTTCTTGATTTGGCACGATCTTGATGTACCGCGAGCTTTGTTATTATTGTTGGATCATATGGTGTTTCTTCCCTCTCTATCTCTTGTTGTGATGAATTGAGTCTTTCTCTTTGAGGTTTCTTTATGTTGGATTGAGTATTGGATTTGAGAACACTTGATGTATGTCTTGCGATGGGATATCTGTGGTGAAAATGGGATGTTCTATTGATTCACTTGATGTACGTTTTGGCACTCAACTCGCGGATTCCCGAGGTGACATTGGGGTAATCTATGCATAGGGGTTGATGCACGTTTTCGTCCTACATTCTCTGATAGAAACTTTGGAGTGATTCTTTGTTGCACGTTGAGGGATTGTTATATGATCCAATTATGTTATCATTGTTGAGAGAACTTGCACTAGTGAAAGTATGAACCCTAGGCCTTGTTTCCAAGCATTGCAATACCGTTTTTAGTCACTTTTGTTACTTGCTACCTTGCTGTTTTTATATTTTCAGATTACAAAAACATATATCTACCATCCATATTACACTTGTATCACGATCTCTTCGCCGAACTAGTGCACCTATACAATTTACCATTGTATTGGGTGTGTTGGGGACACAAGAGACTCTTTGTTATTTGGTTGCAGGGTTGTTTGAGAGAGACCATCTTCATCCTACGCCTCCCACGGATTGATAAACCTTAGGTCATCCACTTGAGGGAAATTTGCTATTGTCCTACAAAACTCTGCGCTTGGAGGCCCAACACGAGTCTACAAGAAGAAGGTTGCGTAGTAGACATCACCCGACGCCTGCCTCATGCACTTTATGAGAATAGAATTCAATCAGATAATAATTAATCAAGCATGATAATGGTATTGAAACTAGAATTAAAGATATGCGCAGACGTAGCTAGTAATACTTAATTACCTTGGGTCGCACCCATTTCTGCTCTTGTTTCCATTCGCCTTTAACCTGTTTGATGAACTTTTGCCAAACCCTGCCCGCCGGCAAAGAAAATGAATAAAGGAGTTATTAATTAGTTGATATCAGGAAATGAACTAAAGAGGCCGACATAGTGCGATAATGATTGAAATTACCTGTCGATCATCCCCCTCACGATTGCGTATTCTTTAGTGTCTTTAAGTAGTGAGTCCAATAATTGAAATTTTCCCTCGTCAACTTCAATAATTACCAGGATCCAGTGGAAACTGCATGCGCACACATTTGTATAATTAAGCGGGCATGTGCATAACTCATCAACTACACTTATTAACATCTAGTAAGCAAAACAGAATTTGTAGTACAAGACAGTAACACTCACCCGAAGTTGTAAGGAAGTAGTATTTCTGGTTGGGTATTTAGTCGCTTAAAAAACTGTAGCAAACTTCTCTTTGTGTCTTGTTGGTTACATGACCATGTCTTTTCATTAATGGTATTTGGGTCAATGAACCCAATGCCATAGCGTCCATCTCTTTTCATTTCATACATCTTCATTCTGCATAATACCACAGAAAAGAATATAGTGAGGATAATTACAGGTAATGAAACAGCACAGCTAGCTAGAGACTTAAATTACAGAAAGAAATCACTTACAGACAATAGCAACTGACAATAGATTTGTCGAGTGCTCCTTGAATGAATAACTGAAACATTTCTTGAAACCCAACCCACAAATCTTTTGAATGGAAGTAATGCTCTTCCTTGACTTTCACCATGAGGGACTCTCGCCCGTTGTTTACTTCTCTCAGGTACCACTCATGCAATGTGTGCGTTCTCACTGATAGAAGCGGGATCTCCTCAGGCTTGACCAGAGGTTGGCCGGGGACATATTTCCATGATAGTTCCTCCTCTGTAAACCCGGGGAGTTCCTCGATGCCTAGGAGTTGTTCAACTAGAGGTTGGGTTTCTAGTCGTATGCAGGCCGTGGCGGCCCAGTAGGCGGGCTTTTCTATAATTTATTTATTTTTCAGTTTTTTTTGGTTTTCTGCTTTATTTATTTTCTTTTATTTCTGAGTTGTTTCTTACTTTATTTAGAGTTTCTGTGTGAATCTTTTTGGTTTAGGTCAAAAAAATTATGGACTTTCTGTTAGTGCCAGTAGTTTTCAAATTTGGATAGTTTAAATTTGAATTATTTGAAATTTATGTGAATCACTAGTTTGTGAATAACTTTACTTTAAAGATAGATTTTTCAGTGATTATTTTTTCTGCTGTTTAATGTTAGTGTGTTTTATCATTATATTCAATTTGGTAATTCTTAGGTTATTTGAAAAAAGGAATGCCTTTGTAACAGATGAGTTTTAATTCGAAACCCTGATACTTCGAAAGAGATTGTCCATTTTGTACACGAAGTGCATCCAGTTTTTGCCGTAACCCTCTCAACTTTTTAGCACATGCTATGTGGGTGAAATGATGATTCCATGCCAACTTTCAACCTTTTCAGAGTTCATTTGTAGAGCTTTTCAATTTCAGGGTCATTTAGCTAAAACAATCAGTAAATGCATGAAAAATAGCAAATGAAGTCAGAAAGGGTTGAAAATTGATGACATGGCTTTGAATGATGCATACTGAACGCACAAAAAATCTGGAGTTGAAATAATTTTAAAAAATGAAATGCCTTTGTAACAGATGAGTTTTCGTCCGAAACCCTGATACTTCGAAAGAGATTGTCCATTTTGTACACGAAGTGCATCCAGTTTTTGCCATAACCCTCTCAACTTTTTAGCACATGCTATGCGGGTGAAATGATGATGCCATGCCAACTTTCAAGCTTTTCAAAGTTCATTTGTAGTGATTTTCAATTTCAGGGTCATTTAGCTAAAACAAAATCAGTAAATGCATGAAAAATAGCAAATAAAGTCAGAAAGGGTTGAAAATTGATGACGTGGCTTTGAATGGTGCATACTGAATGCACAAAAAGTCTAGAGTTAAAATAAGTTAAAAAAATGAAATGCCTTTGTAACAGATGAGTTTTCGTCCGAAACCGTGATACTTCGAAAGAGATTGTCTATTTTGTACACGAAGTGCATCCAGTTTTTGCCGTAACCCTCTCAACTTTTTAGCACATGCTATGTGGGTGAAATGATGATGCCATGCCAACTTTCAACCTTTTCAGAGTTCATTTTGTAGTGCTTTTCAATTTCAGGGTCATTTAGCTAAAAAAAATCAGTAAATGCATGAAAAATAGCAAATGAAGTCAGAAAGGGTTGAAAATTGATGACGTCGCTTTGAATGGTGCATACTAAACGCACAAAAATTCTGGAGTTGAAATAAGTTAAAAAAATGAAATGCCTTTGTAACAGATGAGTTTTCGTCCGAAACCCTGATACTTCGAAAAAATCAGTAAATGCATGAAAAGTAGCAAATGAAGTCCTACATAATGCATGAAATAATTTGTTTGGACATAATATTTCTTCGTGTTTCAAATGCCAAAACACATAAGTACCCTAACTATTACAAAGATTCACTAAGGTTTCTCCGAAGTGGGACTTTCCAGATATATAAGTCCGGAAACTCACTAGAGAAGAAAGTGATGACGGTGAAGCCGGTCACATCACAGAGTGGGATCTTGGGGTTTAAAACTTTTTCTTCGCGTGTATCCCTTTGCGCCGTAACCATGGACAATCTTCATCATTTAACAGGATGCTCGGGTTAATATTCACTATGAAGGGAGCAATTTCATGAAACTTTTCATAATCTTCTGACATGTCTGTTTTGTCCTCCACTCCTACGATGTTTCTTTTCCCTGAAAGAACTATGTGGCACTTTGGCTCATCGTATGATGTATTCGCTTCCTTATCTTTTCTTTTTCTCGGCTTGGTAGACATGTCCTTCACATAGAAAACCTGCGCCACATCATTGGCTAGGACGAATGCTTCGTCTGCGTACCCAAGATTGTTGAGATCCACTGTTGTCATTCCGTACCGCGGGTCTTCCTTTACCCCGCCTCCTGTCAAATTGACCCATTTACACCGAAACAGAGGGACCTTCAGTTCACGTCCATAGTCAAGTTCCCATATCTCCTCTATGTAACCATAATATGTGTCCTTTGGCCTATTGGTGTTTGCTGCATCAAAGTGGACACCACTGTTTTGGTTGGTGCTCTTTTTATCTTGGGCGATTGTGTAAAATGTATTCCGATTTATCTCGTACCCTTTGAAAGTCAATATAGTCGAAGAAGGTAACTGGGACAACAAGTATAGCTCATCTGCAATAGTGTCGTCATGCATGAGACGTGTCTACAACCAACTGGCGAAAGTCCCCGTTTGTTCACGTGTAATCCAGTCGTCAGACTGCTCCGGGTGTTTGGAGCGTAGAATATTCTTGTGTTCATCAACATACGGAGCCATCAAGGCGGAATTTTGTAGAACTATGTAGTGTGCTTGCGCCCAAGAATGCCCATCCATACATATTACTTGATCCCTTCCTAGCGTGCCTTTTCCACCCAGTCTGCCCTCATATCGTGATTCAAGAACACCAATCGTCTTAAGGTCAGGAATAAATCAACACAAAACTCAATTGCCTCCTCTGTTTCATGGCCCTTGGAGATGCTTACTTCTGGCCTAGCACAGTTATGAACATATTTCTTTAAGACTCCCATGAACCTCTCAAAGGGGAACATATTGTGTAGAAATACAGGACCCAGAATTAGAATCTCATCGACTAGGTGAACTAGAACGTGCGTCATGATATTGAAGAAGGATGGTGGGAACACCAACTCGAAACTGACAAGACATTGCACCAAATCATTCTTTAACCTTAGTAGGATTTTTGGATCGATTACCTTCTGAGAGATTGCATTGAGGAATGCACATAGCTTCACAATGGCTAATCGAACGTTGTCTGGTAGAAGCTCCCCTCAATGCAACCGGAAGCAATTGCGTCATAATCACATGGCAGTCATGAGACTTTAGGTTTTGGAACTTTTTCTCTACCATATTTATTATTTCCTTTATATTCGACGAGAAGCCAGACGGGACCTTCATACTGAGCAGGCATTCAAAGAAGATTTCCTTCTCTTCTTTGGTAAGAGCGTAGCTGGCATGACCCAGATACTGCTTTGGATGCATGCCTTCTTTTCCGTGCATACGTTGCTGGTCCTCCCGTGCCTCCGGTGTATCTTTTTTCTTCCCATACATGCCCAAGAAGCCTAGCAGGTTCACGCAAAGATTCTTCATCATGTGCATCACGTCGATTACAGAGCGGACCTCTAGGTCTTTCCAATAGGGTAGGTCCCAAAATATAGATTTCTTCTTCCACATGGGTGCGCGTCCGTCAGCGTCATTCGGAACAGATTGTCTGCCAGGACCCTTTCCAAAGATTACTTTTAAATCCTTGACCATATCAAGTATATCATCACCAGTACGGTGGCGAGGCTTCTTCTGGTGATCTGCCTCACCTTTGAAATGCTTGCCTTTCTTTCTTAAGAGATGCTTGATCGGAAGAAATCGATGATATCCCAGGTACACATTCTTCTTACATTTATCCAAATATATATTGTCGGTATCATCTAAACAGTGCGTGGATGCGTGGTATCCCTTGTTTGTCTGTCCTAAAAGGTTACTGAGAGCAGGTCAATCATTGATGGTTACAAACAACAACGCATGTAGGTCAAATTCCTCCTGATTGTGCTCATCCCACGCATGTACACCTTTTTCATTCCGCAGCTGTAAAAGTTCTTCAACTAATGGCCTTAGGTACACATCAATGTCGTTGCCGGGTTGCTTAGGGCCTTGTATGAGCACTGGCATCATAATGAACTTCCGCTTCATGCACAACCAAGGAGGAAGGTTATAGATACATAGAGTCACACGCCAGGTGCTATGATTGCTGCTCTGCTCCCCAAAAGGATTAATGCCATCTGCACTTAAACCAAACCATACGTTCCTTGCGTCATCTGCAAAGTCCCCCCACTTTCTCTCGATTTTTCTCCACTGCGACCCGTCAGCGGGTACTCTCAACTTCCCGTCTTTCTTACGGTCTTCTTTGTACCATCGCATCAACTTGGCATGCTCTTTGTTTTGGAACAAACGTTTCAACCATGGTATTATAGGAGCATACCACATCACCTCGGCAGGAATCTTCTTCCTGGCGCACTCGCCCTCAACATCACCAGGGTCATCGCGGCTGATCTTATAGTGCAATGCACCGCATACCGAGCATGCATTCAAATCCTCGTACTCACCGCGGTAGAGGATGCAGTCATTAGGGCATGCATGTATCTTCTGCACCTCTAATCCTAGAGGGCAGACAGCCTTCTTTGCTTCGTACGTACTATCGGGCAATTAGTTGTCCTTTGGAAGCATCTTCTTTAACATTATCAACAACTTTTCAAATCCCTTGTCAGATACACCATTCTCTGCCTTCCATTGCAGCAATTACAGTGTGGTGCCCAGCTTTCTTGTCATCTACAATAATTTCTTGTGATCCTCTACCATGCGCTGCAACTTCTTCTTCTCCTTTTCACTTGTGCAGTTTCTCTTTGCATCGGCAATGGCCCGACCAAGATCATTAGCGGGCTCATCTGATACCTCTTCTTCAGCTTCTTCCCCCATTGCCGGCTCAGCATCTTCCCCCACTGTTGTACCATCGTATTCAGGGAACTCATGGCCAGGATAGCTGTCATCATCCTCTTCTTCTTCATTCTATTCCATTAGGACCCCTCTTTCTCCGTGCTTGGTCCAACAGTTATAGCCAGACATGAAACCGGATGTAAACAGGTGGATGTGAATGGTTCTTGAGTTAGAGTAATTTTAATCATTCTTATAGACAGCACATGGACAATACATAAAACCATCCGACCGCTTGTTTGCCTCAGCCGCAAGCAGAAAAGTATGCACGCCATTAATGAACTGGGGAGAGCATCGGTCATCGTACATCCATTGCCGGCTCATCTTCATTACACAACACCGAAAAGACCAAATTAATACAAGTTCATACATAAAGTTCATACACACTTATTCTCATAAAACAACATACAAACTCTCTAGCTAAAGCATTTAAATGCAACAACAAATGTGATCAAGATCGCAACTAAGGTAACAATTGACCCAACAGCATAATGATACCAAGCCTCATTATTAACGGCATATTTTCTAATCTTTCTAATCTTCAAGCGCATTGCATCCATCTTGATCTTGTGATCATCGACGACATCGGCAACAAACAACTCCAGTTTTATCTTCTCTTCTTCAATTCTTTTCAATTTTTCTTTCAAATACTCATTTTCTTTTTCAACTAAATTTAACTTCTCAACAAGAGGGTCGGTTGCAATTTCCGGTTCACATACCTCCTAGATAAAAATATCGATGTCAACTTGATGGGCATAATTGTCATAAACACGAAATGCAACAAATAGTTATAAAAGAGAATATACCACATCCGAATCATAAACCGGACGAGGGTCGACGGGAACGGATATCAAAACCTTGCCACTATGTATAACAAACAACGTACGGGTAAGAAAATTATACAAGTAACTATCTAAATCACACAAACATGATTTTTTTTATAAAAAGGATAAGAACAAGAGGCTCACCAAGGTGGTGCCGGCGACGGGACGGTGCGGGCGATCGACGGTGGTTAGGACGGGGACAGGAAGGCATTAAGTAAACCACACCTACATATGCAAACTAAGAAGTTAATTTGAGCTCAAATTGCATATAAATCAAATAAACTACCACATATAATTACTCCCAAACTAAAACCCACAAATCACTATACTTATAGAGCATTGCAAGAGCTAATCTAGCAATGAGAGATGAAAGGACAAAGTTGCTAACCTTTGTGAACACTTGGATGGATGGGGTGCCTTCAAATCTTGACAAATTTTGGCAGAAATGGAGGTGAGCTCGAGCAAGAGGGGAAGAAAACAGAGAGGAGGGGAAAAACAGAGAGCTTCGGCTCGGGCTGGACGAAGCACTATATATAGTGATCTCTTTAGTCCCGGTTGGTTATACAAACCAGGACTAGAGGTTTCGTGACACAAAACGGGACTAAATGTGCTCATGGGGCCCCAGCCTGACACGAGCCTGCCACCACCCCTTTAGTCCCGGTTCGTGTCACGAACCGGTACTAGAGGTTCAACACGAACCGAGACTAATGATGCCCGCCCCCCTAGCTGTTGGAACCGGGACTAATGGTCACATTAGTACCGGTCCGTTTCCAAACCGGGACTAATGGGGCTCACGTAAAGTCGTTTTTCTACTAGTGAATTGTGGCAGGCAGCCGGGAATAATTTATGTGGATACTATGTTTGGGAGTTCATTCGCCACTCGACCTCTGAGCGGGGCTTATCTGACAAACAATTTGAAGTACGTAAACAATATTCACAATTTTATTTTATTACCATCAATTGTGTTGAGTTTCATTCATATATATATATATATATGTATTGACCCCTTCTTTAAATTAGATCTGGCAGATGCGGGATCAACTCCTACCACATGATCGTATACGAGCAATTCAAGAGGAATTGGCGGGATTCTTTCTTGAACACGTCATAGCTGAAAACGGAGAATACCATCAGGAAGTGCAAATGGATTTTGGTGCATGATGTCAGGGATTGTAAGAGATGTTATATTGTATATATGTTGTAGCGTCGGATAGATATACGAAAACTTGTTGTTCGACCAAGCACGGAGAAAGAGAGGTCACTTCTCTCTATATATGTTCATGATGATGTTCTGTAATTAATGGTTCCTTCATTTGCTTACTAGCTAGCATCGAGTTCTCTCTATATGTAGTAGCTAGCGTCGACCAAGCATGTAGAAAGAGAGGTCACTTCTCTCTATATGTAGTAGCTAGCTAACACAATATGAAACCCCTAAACCCTCCAAAACCCCTACCCCCCCCCCCTTCAAAAAAAAAAACCCCAGCGCCTGGCAGCTGCTGACGCGTGGCTGCCTTTTAGTCCTGGTCGGTGCTACCAACCGGGACTAAAGGTCCTCCTGCCTGGGCGTCCCACAGCGGCCACGTGGAGATCCTTTAGTCCCAGTTCGTAAACCAACCGGGACTAAAAGTAATGGGCATTAGTCCCGATTGTTTTGTCCCGGTTGCAGAACCGGGACTAAAGGCCCTCTGGAACCGGGACTAAAGGCCCTCTGGAATCGGGACTAATGCCCTGTTTTCTACTAGTGTTACTAGGGACACATTACTTGTTTATGTATCCACCCATGTTTTTGAGTTTTCGGTTAATACAATAATAGCATGGAGAATAGACACTTATCAAGAACAAGGAAATATGATAATAACAACTTTCTTATTGCCTCTAGGGCATATTTCCAACATATTTGTTTATGTTTGAGGCGCACCAGACCCGTGGTCGAGTTGTTATCGCTGTTGATCTGCTCAACCGACACCAGCAAGAATTTCCATGCAATCAAGATCCTACCTCTAGTCTCCACCGATTGTAAGAGCATCTACAGCTGGACTTGGCAAATCCCGCCCCTCAAATGCCCGCAGACGTGACCAGACGCGCCCACGGACAGTGACTGGTCAGGCCTCAAATTTGGTGCTATGCATCTGAGTCTCTTATATTTCACCCCGTAGATCCATACAAACCATGCAAAATAAACCTACGTACTACGCCATGCTAGCCACTACGCTTCGTCGTCGGAGATGTCCACAACGTCAATGCCGGGCGCCGGGTAGATGGGCAGGTAGGACGGCTCCGGTCCCTCCTCATCCTACTCATCAATAAACACGAGCATCTCATCGACTTCCGCAACATGCTACACCTCCGCCTCCTGCCAACGATGGTGTCTGGCCTCCGCCTCCAGATTTTGACCGGAGGGAATCGAGGATCACCTGCTACTCCGCCTGGAGATCCGCGTCACCAGCATCCCGCACATACTTCTCCGGCTCCTCCTCCTCCTCGTCGTCAACTTCCTCCTTCAACAGCCAACCGTCAGCTTCAACAGCCGGGCTAGGCACTACACGGCCTGCCAGAGTGGCGCCACACGACGCCATTGGTCCAACAGAGGAGATGAGCTCTGGACCGTCTGGTTTCAGAGTGTTTTCCAGTGGGACCCCATCATCAGTCCGATGCGAGAGACGTGCCCGGGCCTCCCTATATTCACCCCAGATTTGGACTGAATATGAGGGGTGCCGGTCTGCCCGGGAGTTTGAGGCCCGTTTGAGGCGCCGTCGCTTTTCTGTGACCGGTCATTGACCAGGCCATCCGCCCGGGCATTTGAGGCGGGTTTGGGGCGCCCATCTGTAGGTGCTCTAATTAATCATAGCCATCAAAGGATGGAGCAACACATTGCATCACCGGAAAAACGTTAATGGACTGCATTTTAGTATCATGAAAACACACTGAGCTGGCTCTAAGCGAGTCCACCACTTCCTAAGTGATTCTGCTAGAGTTGCTAAGAGCATCTAGAATCAGACATAGCAAATTCAGCCACCAAAATGTCCGTGGACGTGCCCGTACGCCCCTCATTTTTTGTCTGCTGCAACCATAAACCTCAAATCCCAATCCCTTTTTCCATACTACAACACGCAACGTAAAATAAACTATGTGCTACACACTACACTAGAACATGAAGGCGCGCGTTGCTGCGCCCATTCATCCTAAGATGAAAAGAGTAGAAATTATCGAGATTAGCGGAGGAAATATGAGATAACTCGATCCATACATGGAAATCATGAGAGCCGCAATATATTCCTAGTTCTATGCCAAAGTAGGACGCCTTTGTATCATGCACATGGTGTAAGATAAACTAACAATACATAGCATCCTTGAAAAGGTTTAGCTACACGTGGTCTCTTTGCATCACCCAGCAGTACTACAGAAGCAGTAAATCATGAGTAAAATCACTATGTAACAAAATTAATTAGTGCCATATACCGGTGTCAGCCTGATGAAATAAGGCATCACCTTCACTGTCGGATCGTCAAATTCCAACATCCACACAATGGTTGCTCCATCATGTGTGATTGTAACATCTACAATATCATCCACCAGCATTTGTAAGTCAGTACTGTGCAGTTCAATAAGATTTTCTTTTCAGAAAGTATGGGGGTTGCAGATTATGTCAAACATCATAATTTTGATTACACCACAAAAAGGCAATGGCATCTGGTAGCAAAATTCTTTGGATTTCGCAAAAGTTCCACATGAAACAGTTGGATTCTGGTATTAAATTATTTGTGTAGTACCTTGTGGATCTCTCGCATGATGTTTGAAGGGAACATGAGTGCTTCTGCTTGCACCAGGTTATCTGTAGTTTCTGAAAACAAAGTTATCATCAGTATGACAGATAATTAATCATGAAAGTTCTGGAATTTGCTGATTTAATGAGTACGTTCTAAAGAACAAGTAGGTGACGTGGAACTTAGGTGAGGAGCTCGGACATGTATTTGTTGCTGGAGACAACGATGCACCAGCCCATGATGTGATCCTCGTCATTGCAGTTCCCTGGACCGAACTCATATCTAGATGATACAGATGTTTTCCTCAAGTTAGTTTAGTAGAACAATGTGATGCCCAAAAAAGAAAAAAATATTAGAACAATGGAGCATGGCTTACGTTGGAGTCGTTGCAGAGGTGGTCAAGATGTCGATGTAGTGGAGTGGCGTATTGGTGCTACCTGAACCTGATGTTGTGGCCAAGGAGCTCATGCTGATTAGATTGACGCTGCCACCGGGCGGCAACAAATCTTTCACCACTGTCATCACGACATCGCTCAGTCACTCTTCAGTCATTCACTCACAATTCTTCACATTGCCCACATGTTTATAAATTGGTAAAAGGTCAAGAGTTTAGGAATTGGTAAGAAATCAAGAGAGGTCGAGGAATGTGTAGAGGCGATGCGTGATTTGGTGATCATGGTAGCCTATCAGTTACTATATTCTCACACCCACCATCGCCAACTCAATCGACTCACTATGAACGGGGAGGGTGAGCTAGGGGAGCCAAGTCCTTCAGCGCCGTGTGTTAAACAGAATATTGTAGCCGGCCATCCTAGAGTTGTTAGGAGATAGGAGAGGTTGTTTAAATCCTACTGTAATCTCTATCTCTTATCCCTGTATCTCTCTCACCGTTGAGGCTATAACAACCGAACCTCGTATCCCACGACAACAATCAATATATAACATGCGGCCCCTAGTGTATGGGGGTAGATACGCTTCATCATAATGGACATGGTATACAGAGCAGGTCTCTTCCGCCACGTCTAGCTTGCGTTCTTCTTCCTCCCGACCCACCCATCCAATCCTGACGAGTTCATCAAGTCCTCCCACCAAAAACCTAGCAATCATGTTGACCTCAGCCTCTATCAAACCTAGCCTCAACTACAATACTTCATAACCACTTACCCGATCCAACTTTTTGCTCTGGCATGCACAAGCTAAGCCCCAGATCATGGGCGCTGGCCTTTATGGCTATATCGATTAATCTGTCCAAGAACCACCTCAAACCATCACAATCAAAAACGCCGACGGGAAGGATCAGGTTATACCGAACCCTGCCTACTCCCCATGGCTCATCCAAGATCAACAAATTGTTGCCTATCTCTTCAGAAATATCTCCAAAGAAGTCCTCGTTCAAGTCGCCTCGCTTGAGAAATCTCATGCAATCTGGTCGGCACTAGGGAACATGTTCTCGGCCATGTCTCTTTCTCGTGACAACAACATCAGGGAGGCTCTAACCAATGCTCAAAAGGGAACCCAGTCGACAACCGCCTATTTCAGTCACATGCGTGCCCTTTCCGACGAACTTGCCACTGCAGGCAAACCGATCGGAGAAGATGAGCTCCTCTCGGTCATCATCACCGGCTTGGATATGGAATACCAGCCGATAATCTCGGCGTTAGATGCTCATACCGAACCTTTCTTCGTTGAAAATCTCTTCTCCATGGTGGACAACTTTGACCAACGTGTCGAGATGTTCCACGGCACCGGCGCTGGATCCTTCAAGTTGTCGGCCAATGCTGCTTCCCGCGGTCATCAGGGAAACACCAAGAAATACCGCAACTAGAAGGGTCGTGGTGGATCCTATGGCATTGGCGGCCAGTACGGTGGCGGCTACACCGGCAGCGGCAACAACCGGGGCGGCCCCTACGGCGGCGGCTATCTAGGAGGTGGCGGCGACGACTACCACAGTGGTGGTGGTGGTGGCTGCTGTAGGGTAACGCAGCAGAAAACAAAAATTTTCTGACCTACGCACCAGCCCAGGACCACTATGGAGACTGCATACAAGGTTTGATCATTTTCGTTACCGACTCGAAGCGCAGCGGAAGTAGAGTCGATGACGATCGGCGGTGCAGATCCCCGCAGCTAGGATTTACAACCTCCCAACCGCGAGGATGTATACCCTCGTCTTCCCTTCGGACAGCCCTCCGGGAGGCTGTCGAACAGTCCCCCAGACGATGTCGCGGACAGCCCTTCGGGAGGACCTTCGAAACTCGAACGGTCACTCGGACAGCCCTTCGGGAGGACTCACAGAACTCGGACCGTCACTTGGACAGCCCTTCGGGAGGCACTCTCGAACAGCCCCTCGGGCACTAAGATCGAAACTACGACCTCTCTACAGAGTTGCACACATACGGTGTCATCTATCCGGCAGGGCTTCGCCGTCCAGAACTAGTTCCCACCGGAACCCAGACAGCCTTTCGGCTCTACGAAACTCTTTTCGTGGGAGGGAGAGAGAAGCCAGATCATTGCAATGGCATGTATGTGAGAAGGGATGAGTGTGGAGGGCTGCCCCTCCACCTCTATTTATAGGATAGCCAAGGGGTAAAGATGTCATAAAAAAAACCCCAAAGTACCCCCCACTTTATGCCTTTCCACAAAAGAATAAAGATAAAAGGGGTGCCATGTGGAGCTCCAAGGAGCTCCACCATGCTTGGCCGGCCACACCCTTGGGGGACCCCCCAAGGGGGCTTCCTTAGTGCCTAAGGCATTCTAGAAGCCTTTTGGGAAATTCCCAAAAGGTGCTTTCCATAAAATTCCCAAAAAGCACTTTCACTATTCACGACGACATTTTTCAGCGTCCGTTCGAACTGAAAATATTTATGTGGGCTTAGAACATTTCCAGTACCCACTAAAATAATTTTCAATGCGTTCTGGAACAATTCCAGTTTAGTGATTTCATCTGCGAAAAGCATCTGAAGCGGTTCCGGCAGCCCCGGAACATTTCCGGTTTTTCTTCCAGAAAATTCCCAGAAGTTTCCAGAATGATTCTGGTATCCTCCAAGAATTATCAGGCATGTGCCGAAACCATTTTGACTTAATGGTATCCCCTGAAACAACTTTTCAGTTTCACCGGAACTCATCCGGTGACCTCTCTCTGCGGAACTTTTCCGCTGTCCGAAACTTTTCGGTGTCCGAAACTTTTTCGGTGATTTTCTGTCAGACTCCCTGTCTAGTATTCAGCAGATAGATGACCCTTAAGCGTGTGACCCTATAGGTTCGGTGAAGTATAGACATGACACGGAACCCCTTCCGATCAATGATCAACATCGGAGCCGTGGACACCCATATTGACCCCTATACCCACACGAATGAATATTCGAGTGAACCTCCAGTTGCCGTGTGCTATTCCTGTTGCTTCGTGATATGTTACAAATACCCGAGGTGAGACATGTTGGCATTCCCGTGGATCAACACTTGTCCACTATGCTAGTTACCTCATTACCGGTATTGTTCTCTTTTCTCGTTACCATGTTCCGGCATCCCCGTGATCAAATCACAAAGTGTCTGGCCAGACGATGATGGATACCGTAACACCGAGAGGGCCCAGAGATATCTCTCCATCGCCGGAGGAGCAAATCCCAATCTTGAGCTATCAAGTTACTTGACACACTTTTCCAGGAACCCGTAAGCCGCCGTAATAGCCATCCAGTTACGGATGACGTTTAACAAACCCCAAAGTTCATGAATCAAGCATGAAGAAACTCGATACTCTCATGGTCTGAGGAATCATGCAAACGTTAACCATCTCTGTGTTATCAACCATTAACTTGTGACGAATGAATCTCATAGCATAACATCAATCGGGTCGATTCAACACAAATGTTCTTCTAACATTGTGCCCTCAAAGCTGCTGGCATAGACATGCCCATGATTGGGAAAACATAATCATCATGCAACACTTGAGCTAGTCTTAGAGGCATGACTAGGAATACTTTTTACCGTTTATTATTCCACACGTGCACATGGGTTTTCCCCAGAGCCTTTATGGATATACGGGCTCGGGAACCACAGCAGTTATAGCATGGAACATAAACATAATTATGAGCAAGGAGATAAATAATAACATTTATTATTGCCTCTAGGGCATATCTCCTACAGAGGCGGCTACCACGATGGTTCTGGTGGCGTCCATGCTGGTGGTGGTGGTGGCTACTATCACCAAGGCGGCCACAATGGCTGCGGCAATCAACGTCCCCCCGGCAACAACAATCGGGGACGAAAGTTTTAGGGCTATGAGGGCTATGAAGGGCGCTATCAGATATGCAAGAAAACAAATCATCTCGCCTGAGACTGTGACTGGCGCTATGATGATGGGTCCTCACAGAAGAAAAAGGTAGCTGCTGCCGCTGACATGTCATATGGTGTAGATACAAATTGGTATATGGATATAGGTGCAACCAACCATATCACCGGTGAGCTGGATAAGCTGACCATGCACGAGAAATATCGTGCTTAGGATCAGATCTATATGGCGGCAAATGGTCCAGGTATGTAGATAAGTCACATTGGTAAATCCATCATTGAAACCCCACACACCAATCTTGAACTCCATGACATATTGCATGTTCCTAATGCCTCTAAAAATATTTTGTCTGTCCATCGTATTGCTCTTGACAATAATGTGTTTCTAGAGTTTCACCCTTCCTTCTTTTTGATCAAGGATCAGGTCACGAAGAAAATTCTTCATAGAGGTGTCTGTGTGCAAGGAATCTACTCGTTACTTCATAAGTATTGCAAATTCAATAAACAAGTCTATGGTGCCATCAAGCTTTCTGCTGAAAGGTGGCACAGTCGCTTAGGTCATCCGTCTTTTTCTACTGTTCATTAAATTCTTAGTAGAAATAAACTCCCAGTTGTTGTGGAGAGAAATTCGGAAACTGTTTGTGATTCCTGCCAAAGAGCAAAAAGTCATCAATTGCCTTATCCTATATCTACTAGTGTGTCTACCAAACCATTACAACTTACTTTTTCTGATGTTTGTGGTCCAGCACCCACCTCTGTTGGTAGAAATTCCTATTATGTGAGTTTTGTTGATGACTTTAGCAAATACACATGGATCTACCTTCTTAAAAAGCGTTCTGATGTGTTTCAAGTCTTTCATAAATTTCAAGCCCTTGTTGAACGTAAATTTGATAGCAAGATCATTGCCATGCAATCAGACTAGGGTTGTGAATATGAAAAGTTAAACTCATTTTTTCAACAAGTAGGAATCTCACATCATGTCTCATGTCCACATGCACATCAACAAAATGGTTCTGCTGAACGCAAACATAGACATATTGTTGAAGTAGGCTTAACCATTCTAGCTGCAGCATCCATGCCATTGAAATTTTGGGATGAAGCTTCTCACTGCAGTTCATCTCATCAATATGTGGCCTAGCCGTACTATCTCCAATGAAACTCCTACGGAATGTCTATTGCATGTCTCACCTGATTACACCACCCTTTGTGTTTTTGGTTGTGCTTGTTGGCCTAACCTTCGTCCTTATAACACTCGTAAACTCATGTTTCGTTCCAAGTAGTGTGTCTTCCTTGGTTACAGTGCACAACATAAGGGTGTAAAATGCCTAGACGTGTCCACTGGTCGTGTTTACATCTCTCGTGATGTCGTCTTTGATGAAACCCAGTTTCCCTTTGAAAAACTCCATCCTAACGCTGGTGCCCTTCTCAAGAAGGAAATTCTCCTTCTTCCTCCACATCTCCTTGGTGATGCTTATGTGGGTGTTGATCTACCAATGTTGACTAACTCCTCTATGGCTTCACATGAGTCTACTACTGCAGAGATTAACAGGGCAGAAAATGGCGTGCAAAATAATGTAATTTTTGTCCAAAATGGTGCACAAAATATTCCTGATATGGACACAGCCGATCTAGCGTCATCAACTTCGGGATCGGTGCAGCAGCCTGCGCCTAGATCACCTCCGGGATCGGTGCGGTCGCCTGCCCCCAAATCCACCTTGGGATCGGTGCCCCATGAGGCAGCCAGGGCTGCCCCCGCCTCGCCCGCTCCTCGCCGCTCCGTGGAAGACACGCGTCCCACTGGCGGGCCGCACCAGCCTTCCCCGGGGGACAGCTCGACCGAGCGGGCCCCAACGACCGGGCGCTACGTGCCGGTGCCTCGCATCTACGCTAGGCGCGCCAAGTGTTTCCATGCGTCCGCGCCAGGCGGGCCTGACGCGCGTTCCGATCCAGATCAAGCTGGCTCTCCCGGATCGTCTGTGGCTCCCTCGCACTCTGCATCATCTCCAGCTGCCATAGAGGATCCGGCCAGGGCGCGCTGCTCTGCCTCCTCGGGATCAGAAGCCATACGTGGATCCGCTGCAGATTCTCCTGTGCAGCACGATGGATCCTCTGTGCCTCTAGCTGTTACGTTGCCTCGTACACGTCTCCAAACAGGTGCTTTATATCCAACTAATTACAAAACTGAATATGGTTTGGCTATGTCAAACTCTTCTACACGAGAACCACACACTGTCAATGAGGCTCTTGTTGATCCTATATGGAGAAAGGCCATGGAAGAAGAGGTTCATGCTCTTCATAAAAACAATGCTTGGCATCTAGTCCCTTCACATCCAGGTAAAAACGTGATTGACTTCAAGTGGGTGTTTAGAATAAAAAGAAGGTCCGATGGTACCATAGATCGCTACAAGGCCAGGCTTGTTGCAAAAGGGTTCAAGCAAAGGTATGGTATAGATTATGAAGAAACTTTCAGTCTTGTTCTTAAAGCTGCCACAATTCGTCTTGTTCTATCCATTGATGTGTCCAGAGGATGGAGTCTTAGACAGCTAGATGTGCAGAATGCGTTCCTTCATGGTGTTTTGAAACCGGAAGTTTATATGAGGCAATCTCCTGGGTTTGAAGATAAAAACAAACCATTTCATTTGTGCAGGCTTGATAAATCTCTCTATAGACTGAAACAAGCTGCAAGGGCATGGTACTCACGTTTGAGCTCTAAGTTGCAAGCACTTGGTTTTGTTCCCTCTAAATCAGATACATCACTGTTCATTTATAACAAGTCACATATATCCATCTTTGTGCTTATATATGTTGCTGACATCGTCGTTACTAGTTCCTCAAATGAAGCAGTGACAGCACGTCTGAAAGATTTGAATTCAAAATTTGCACTTAAGGATTTAGGGGATTTGCATTTCTTCCTTGGCATTGAAGTTAAGAAAATAAAAGAAGGTGGGCTCCATATTTCTCGAGAAAAATATGCAACTGACTTGTTGATTAAGGCTGGCCTACAGGGGTGTAAACCTTCATCCACACCACTGTCTAGTTCAGAAAAACTCTCTCTTGTAGAGGGTCAACCCTTGGATAAAGAGGATGGCACCAGGTACAGAAGTCTAGTAGGTGCACTTCAGTATTTGACACTCACCAGGCCTGATATTTCCTTTGCAGTAAATAAAGTGTGTCAATTTCTTCATGCACCAACTACAACTCATTTGACAGCAACCAAACGCATCTTGAGATATGTGAAAAGTACATTGAGTGTTGTATTAACTTTTAGCAAGTCATCATCTACTCTTGTTAGTGCCTTCTCTGACTCTGACTGGGCAGGATGTTTGGATGATAGAAGGTCAACCGGTGGCTTCGCAGTATTCTTTGGGCCTAATTTAATCTCATGGTGTGCAAAGAAACAGGCAACGGTCTCAAGATCAAGCACTGAGGCAGAGTATAAAGCACTGGCAAATGCAACAACAGAGGTTATCTGGGTCAGATCCATCCTCAAGGAGCTTGGAATACATCACATACAAACTCCATGTCTTTGGTGTGATAATATTGGTACTACATATTTGTCAGCTAACTCTGTGTTTCATGCAAGGACAAAGCATATTGAAATTGACTATCAGTTTGTACGAGAGAGAGATTCCAGAAAGTAATTGGACATTCGGTTTATTCCATCCAGAGATCAAGTTGCTGATGGATTTACAAATGCCCTAGCATCAAGATCGTTTGAGGAATTCAAGCGTAATCTAAACTTGCATACTTTTGATTAAGGGAGAGTGTTAAATAGAATATTGTAGCCGGCCATCCTAGAGCTGTTAGGAGATAGGAGAGGTTGTTTAAATCCTACTGTAATCTCTATCTCTTCTCCCTGTATCTCTCTCACGATTGAGGCTATAACAACCGAACCTTTGTATCCCACGACAACACTCAATATATAACCTGCGCTCCCTAGTGTATGGGGTAGATACGCTTCATCATAATCTTGACACTGTGAAGGTAGGAGTTTTGGCTCATGCATGCACGCTGCTCTCCACAATCACCAAGAAGTAATAAAACGCAGCAGGCAGATAGTGGAACTCTATATGGATAATCAAGCACCAGTTTCGACTTTCGTTACGGAATGGGGATGAACATGCGCTACAGATGCAAGGGCACGAGGTGGATGCATGACGAGAACAGCCGGTGATGGACGCCGATGGCTCTGGCGGCCACCGCAGTCGCCATGGAGGAACGGAGCAAGACGGGACATTAAGAACAAATAAAAAAGGGGTCTGCGGAGGAAGAATAAGGGGCGAGTGAAGGGAACCTACACGGAAGCAGACGCGCAAAGGAAGTTTGCCGGTGTGACGGAGGAGGAGGAGGCCACACATCGCGGGGAAGGAACGGCGGCACATCACGGATCGAGGAATATAAAATGAGCAGTTTCGGGTAGGCGGATAACATTGCCAACACACTGGACGCGGCCTTGCCTGTGCGAGTGTGCTTCGACTGTACATGGGCCTTTGTGGCCCGATTACGAACAGAAACGAGCGCTCTCTTTGCAGAGCAACGGCCCGCAAATCGGCATCTGCGACGCGTGAACAACCCGAAGACGACTGGGCTGATCTGCAGCATACATTGGAGGGATCTGACGGTTGAGAGGCTCAAATCGCTGTGGAGGTGCCTACCTAGCTGCGTTATACTGTTTTTTAATAGATAAAACTACACTAGTTATATCATCGTCAGAGATGTCCACGACCTCCGTGCTGGTAGTTTCGACTGGCCTGCTCATCATTGGTCACGGCCCCAGCTCCGGCTGCTCATCGGACTCCATGTCTGCGAATACTTCCTCTAGCTCCGCGTCCGCCTCGCAGAGGTAGCGGCGGTTTGCCTCCACCTCGAGCTCCGACTGGATGGAGTCGAAAGTGGCCGGTAGCTCCACCTCGTCCTCTATTTGGGCCACCTTGAACTCGGCCAGCGTGGCGTCCATGGCGAATCCGTCCTTCCTGCTCATCCTCGCCCTCTGTCTTCTCGTCCTCCATCTCCTTGTTCAGCATGAGCTGCTCGGCCTCCTTCTACTTCGGCGTGTCCTGCTCCGCCTCGTCCACTACTGTCTCATCCTGCTCCGGAGTGTCCGGAGGCAAGCTGGCGGTGATGCAAGCAGCATGCCGTGCCTTGATCTCCGCTAAGATCTCCGACCGGCGCTGCGGAGTGAGCATCTTGTAGGTGGTCATCTACTGGCGGACCATGGTTGCCGGCGGACGGCGATCTTAGAGCGGATTGGAATGACGATGAGTTCGGAGCTTGGGAGTGGCGGCGCGGATGGAAGGGAGAGGTTGGAAATAGGATGAATAGGGTTGAGGCTCGTTGTCCGGCTTAAATAGCTAGATGTGGCCCCTCGGGTTGAGCGCCGGAGCGACGGCATGAATGCGTCCTTGCCAAATTGATGAGTTTTGGCGTGTGTCCGTGTGGGTCCTCCATGTAAGTCTGATGTGGCGGACCCGTCCGGGCGCGACCGGACCTCCTCACATCCGTCTCTGATATGGACTGAATATGATATGCTAGTGAGCCCGAATGTATAGAATCAGTTTGAGGAGTCGGACTAGATCATGATTTTGTTATCGGTTACTAACTGGCCCGTCCATTCAGACAGATAGGGAGCATTGCGGAGTCCATGCTCCAAGGATTGAGCGCACTAGAGTTTTGATGGGCCGAGGCCTCGTCGTCTGCGGCCGAGAAATCCCGCGCTTCCAGGTGCGGGGGGGAGACGAGGCGAATTGGAAATTTGGCCGTGCCGTTCGGCCGTTGCTGGTCATCATCACCACCATCGTCTAATATTCGGAGATGCTCTTGACCAAAATACTTTCACACGGTGAGAGATTGGGAAAAAGAAAAAAGTCTCGTGCCACCGCGGCGACGTGTGCTAGAAAACTACTGTAGAAACGAAGCAACCAGCAGTCTTCTTCTATCCCAAAAAACAAACGCAAAATGACTTCCACTTTGACGAGCTGAGAGGAATTCCTGCCACCTATATATACGTACCAACCATACGCATCTTCCAGATCACGAAGAAGGAAGCAAAATGACGGAACCGGTGAAGCTCATCGGCGCCTTCGGCAGCCCATTCGTCCACCGTGCCGAGGTGGCCCTGCGGCTCAAGGGAGTCGCCTACGAGCTCATCACGGAAAACCTCTCCAACAAGAGCGAGCTGCTGCTCCGCCACAACCCCGTCCACCACAGGGTGCCGGTCCTCCTCCACGGCGACAAGGCCATCTGCGAGTCGCTGGTCATCCTCGAGTACATCGACGACGCCTTTGACGGCCCGCCGCTCCTGCCAACCGACCCCGGCAAGAGGGCCGAGGCCCGCTTCTGGGCCAAGTTCTTTGCGGAAAAGGTTATCATGCATGCCTGAACATTATTTTTTACAACTCAAATTCGTTGTTGCAAAAAGTAGGATTCGCCAAAAAAATCAAAATATATTCTCATTATGCCGTGTGTGCGTGAACTGTTTGATCAGTGCCTGATGTCGGTGTGGCTGGCGCTGTGGACGGAGGGCGAGACACAGAAGGTTCTCATGAAGGATGCCAAGGAACACCTGGCGATAGCGGAGGCGCAGCTCAAGGAGAAGAGATTCTTCGGAGGCGCTGCCATCGGCCTCGCCGACATCGCCGGCGCCAGCGTGCTGTCCCACTGGGCAGGCGTGCTGCAAGAGGTCGCTGGGATAACCGTCATGAGGGATGACGAGTATCCTGCTATTCGCCGGTGGATAGAGGACTACAACGCCAACGAAGTTGTCACGGAGTGCCTGCCGGATCGGGACCAGCTTGTGACCCACTTCACCGCCATCAGAGGGAAGTGCGTCGCCGCGGCCAAGTCCATGCTACCCAATTATCTAGCCAGCAAATAGACCTAAGCTAGTGGTTCGTGTGATGCCTGTGGGTTGTATTACACGAAGATCTGTCGTAAAATAAGACATGGGGGCAGTTGGTGAAATGTTATTGTTCAAAATGTCGTAAAATAAGACTATGCAGGAATAAGATATATATGCTCTCGGGAAGACATGTTTGGTTGATAATTGAAACATCCATGGGTTCTTTTGGTCATAAATAACATTTGTTTCGATGCTTGCCGACATTTTGAAGGCTCCCCTACTGCACTACGTCGCATTCTGGGCGTCTCCTGTGGATCGTGCTTCCCCCCGTGCTGCTGCGTGTGTGCCTGCGTGTGCGCTTGTAGGTGTGTGTTTGGGTTCCCTTGCTCCTGTCAGTGTCTGTGGTGTCCTCGTTGTGTATATATGGCAGTGAACCCACTGAAAAAGTTGTCGCTGTGCTCTTGGAACGTCCGTGGTCTTAATGACCCAGCCAAGTGCTTGGACGTGAAGAAAAACCTCGACGCTCAACCTCTCCATGTCGTCTGTCTACAAGAGTCCAAGTTGACTGAGGTGTCGCCACGTAAAGCGGCCTCCTTTCTTCCTCATGGTTTCGCTTCGGTGTCCTTCAAGCCATCTGACGGTGCATCTGGCGGGCTCGTGACAGCATGAATGATTTCTACTCCGGTGATGCGGACCTGGATGGTGTTAATCGTGCTTTTATTACCCTGCTGCCTAAGTGTGATGTGGTGCTCTCGGCAGATGGATTCCGGCCCATTTCCCTCCAAAATTGCATCATGAAAATTATCTCCGGGATCTTGACTACACGGCTGCAGAAGTTTATTGAGCTCTTGGTGTCCTTTGAACAATCTGGGTTTATTGCCGGGAGATGCATCGCAGATAATTTCTTGTATGCAGCGGATTTGGTCCAGAGCTGTCGTCTTCGAAAGACACCCACGATTGCCCTCAAGTTGGATTTCAAGAAAGCCTTTGATTCTATTAACTGGGATGCTCTGGGTGTAATCATGCAGGCACGTGGGTTTGGTGATCGATGGTGTTCTTGGATCCGTAATATCCTTACCACCGGCAAGACGGCAGTGTTGTTGAACGGGGACCCAGGCAGGTGGATTCAGTGTAAAAAGGGGCTGCGACAAGGGGACCCTATGTCGCCCTACCTCTTCTTGATAGTTGCGGACCTTCTCCACCAATTGATTGTGAAGGATGACTCCGCTGATCGGTTGCTGCATCCCCTTGTCGACGACCTGCCCTGCCCCGTTGTTCAGTATGCCGATGATACCCTCCTGTTGGTCCGTGCTGATCAGGGGCAGCTCTCTCGTCTAAAGTCTATTTTGGATGCCTTCTCTGCTGCCACGGGGCTAACTATCAACTACCACAAAAGCACCTTAGTCCCCATTTGTGTTGACCCTGCGCACGCTGCCCTGCTAGCGGCGGACCTTGGCTGCCCGTTGTCGACGTTCCCCCAAACATACCTCGGGCTGCCTCTCTCTGATGAAAAATTGCCTGCTAGCGCCCTAGATTTCTTGCCAATCAAGATTGAACGTCGCATACCTGGATGGCACACACACACACTTGACCAGGGGAGCCGTTTGACGCTTACTTCTGCGGTTCTGGCTGCGGTCCCCACTCATGCCATGTCGGTTCTACCCCTCCCCAAAGGCGTTGTAGCCAGGATGGACCGCCCCCGCCGGGCCATGTTCTGGAAAGGGGCGAGCGAGTGCTCCGGGGGGGACTGCCAGGTTGCATGGCATGAGGCTTGTCGTCTCCGCTTAGAGGGGGGGCTTGGATTGATCGACATTGAGGTCCAGAACACATGTCTCTTGTTGAAGATGGTCCATAAAATCTTCAGTGGCGTTCGTACCCCCTGGACTACCTGGGTGCGCTGTTGATACTTGGGTGACCGTCCCGCGGCTTCGACACCCTCATGGAAGGCGTTCGCCTCCCTGGTCCCTCTCTATCGTTCCCTAACTTCCGTAAGGATTGGAGACGGGGTGGGCACGTCCATCTGGCACGACAACTGGACCTCACTCGGGGCCTTGGCGGCCGCTCTCCCTGCCGCGTACTCACACTGTCTCCACCCCAGCGCGACCTTGGAGGATTTTGGGCGGCTTGGTTCCGATGCAATTCCTATGCATGATCGTCTGTCTAGATCTGCTGAGTTGGAGCTCCACTTACTTCAGTCAGCGCTTGCTCGCGTGCGTTTCTCTTCGACAATTGATGAGCGGACACTCGCTTGGGGGGGGGGGGGGGGGTTGTCTACCGTTCAAGGCGGGTGCGGTGTACCATATGATCAAAAGCTCTGGCTGCGGGCTCCCCCTGCACGACTTAAACTGGGACGGCTTCTTGCCCCTCAAAGTTAAGGTGTTCGCATGGATTCTACGACATGGCAACACCCGTACGAGGGCCTTCCTTCATCGAATCGGGTTCCTTGACTATGATGATTGCCCTTTCTGCCCCGGGCGGTCTGAAACAATCACGCATCTCTTCTTGGAGTGCCCCCGTTTGCGTCAGATGTGGGTGTGTATCCTCGACCGTCGTCGCTTGCCTGTTGACTGCACGGTGGAAAAAGTTTGGGCCGCCTTCTCTGCTTGTCACCCTTCCTGGTGCCGTCCTCTCCTCAGCACGGCGATGTGCTCTGTCCTCTGGGTGGTCTGGAAGTCCAGGAACCAGATGGTGTTCGATAACATCCGTACCTCGGATGTTGACTTGCGGCGTTTGATTCCAGAGCAACTTCTCTTATGGATAGTTCGGGCTCCATCCCGCGTAGACTGTGCGCCGTTGCGTTAATGGTGCGCGGATGTCTGTAGTTGATCCCCTCTCTCCCCCCCCCCCCCCCCCCCCCCCAGCACTCTGCAGGTGTGTGTGTGATGTAATGCTTCATTATTACTTTTAAATACAAAAATGTTCAGGTGGGCGATCCCCCCCCCCCCCCCCCCCGGTTGAATGTTAAAAAAAGAAAGAAAAGGCTCCCCTACTGTTCCAGGGCTATGCGTTGGGTAAATAAGGAATTATTTGGTGCCTGAAGCATCAAATTTTTTTTGAAGCTCCTTAAGCATCAAATAGGACATTCCACGGACACACAGTGAGTTTCTTAGAGGCTGCTATGGTGTGGCCAGTGGAATTTTCTCTTGGCCCACCGAACATTTATTCTCCAGCTCTGTCATCTCTGGCCATGATAACATGTGTGGCATGTCACCTCCACACATGCACCTGTGGGCGGAATTGCAGCTAGCTTGAAAGATCCGGTGCCTATTGTAAGCCTGAAATGGTTGTGTTTTTGGAGCTGCCTGCTGCCTCGTAGGCTGACTATCAGACAAAAGTCAGCTCTGTAGCAGACCAGAAGAACACTGTTTAAGCTTAACTCCTGACATCTCCTATTCCCACACGGCTCGTCGGTCGGTTCCGTGTGATCTCTTGGTGAATATTGATGAATTGACCAGTTGATCTCTCTTCTCTTGAGGAACTAGAGCCGAGATCCATGATTCTGCAAAATTCATAGTGACTGAACTATATATAGTCTGGTTGCTAACGTGAACATGTGTAGCTAGTTCTAATGTACTCCCTCCATTTCACAATGTAGTGCTTATAGATTTTTTTTAAAAGTCAAACTTTGTCAACTTTGACCAAGTGTATAGAGAAAAATGTCCACATTTATAATACCAAGCATGTACATTCTGAAAATATAAGTCATGATGTATCCAATGATGTGCATTTGATATTCTAGATGTACCTATTCTTCTCTATAAATATGGTCAAAGTTTGTAATGTTTGACTTTTACAAAAATCTATAAGCACTACATTAGAACGGAGGGAGTATTTGGCAGATGGCCGTCGTTACATGATGATTGGTGGACATGTCTATCCAAATGATTACGGTCATTCACTACCAGACCTTTGGGTAGCTAGCTTCGAGCTAACTTTTGGTTGTTTCATATGAACTTTGCTCAATTCCTTATTGCATACGCAATATGTACTCCCTCCGTCCCGGTGTATAAGTCATTCGCGTAGTTCTAGGTTGATAATTTAACTATCTAAATATGTATTATATTTGACAAAAAATATATATTTAGAAACTACATCCATGTAGAAATCTAGTGGTATACTTTTCATGACATATAACACATATTTAATTCATCAAATCGATGACCTAGAACTACGCGAATGACTTATACACCGGGACGGAGGTAGTACGAGTTTTGGCCATTATCGTAACCGTTGTCATAATTACTTATCTCTCAAGTAGAAGGATGATTGAATGCCACCAAGTTCTCGAAACCATGCATACACATGTCATATCCAAGTACTATATATTTGATGATACTCACTCATCTCTTTCCTTTTCTATAGGGTGGACATAGTTATGTTGGTAAAAAAAGAAAGATAGTAATTCTTTGTTTCAAATTAGTTGACTTGAATTTGTCTAAATACGGGTGTATCTATACTTATTTAATGTCTAGATACATCCGTGTCTAGATAAAATATGGGTCAAGTAATTTAAAACGGAGGAAGTATATGTTAGACACAACTGGTGCTGACCACTAAAATAGGGAAACGTTTAACGCTTACGCGCCGGCCGAAACTTCGGCCGGCCGCACGCTACGCGTTGGATCGTAACAGACCGCGTGACTGCACTTCCACGTTCCAGCCACGTATTTTGTGGACCCCAGCACGGCTGCTTTATCCTTCCCCTTTCTTCCTGAATCCTCCATCGTCCTTTCGTCTCGCTCGCATCTCTTTTCTTATTCTCTTGCTCTTTGACTCCACACAAACACGCGTCCTGCCTTCCCATGGCACCACGCCGGCAAGCCAGTCGCCGCCTCCTCTCAACCGCGAGCGAACCCACTCCATGAACGGCACACAGCAGCCTGGTGATGCTGCAAGCGGCCACCGCGGTGCTAGGACGGCAGGCATGGACATGCTTTACGGTGATGCGGCGAGCGGGGGGAGTCGGCTAGCTGAATGAGGCACGGCGGCCGAAGGAATGTTGCAACCGGCGCAATGATTTGCTGGAACCAGCTTGTCCGGGAGCTACGGCGAGTCTACAGGGATTGCCGTGATATTGCTAGAATCGGCATCAAGATTTGCTGGAACCGGCGTCTCGAATTGCTGGAATAGGCAACCACGTTTGCTGGAATCATTGTCGCAAGCATGGCGTTTTGCTGCAACCAGCCACGTCATTTGTTGGAACCGGCGTCAAAATTGCTGGAACGGGCTTTTGTTCTTTGTTCGATGGTAGCCATGGCGACCACCGGGGCCCCGACGTTTTTTTGCTGCAACCACAGAGCACAAAGCTGCAACTGCTATTGGTTTTTGCTATGACCAACGAAACTTTTTGCTACATCCATCCAAGGGGGGAGCTATGACCCGCGACGGCGGCGGTGATGTCTTTGCTGCAACCGCTTTTGGTTTTTGCTACGACCAACAAAACTTTTTGCTACATCCATCCATGGCGGAGCTACGACCCGCGACTGCGGCGGTGACGTTTTTGCTGCAACCGTCGTCAGGTTTTGCTACAACTGACGAAATGTTTTGCTACATCCATTCATGGTTGACTGGTGGCCGGTGTTTGCAGAACCCTGTGCGGCGAGCTCGACAAGTGGCGCACCAGGATGCTGCAACCATGAGTGTCGATGGCAAGGAGTTGCAACCGGACAGCTGGGGAAATTGCATCCGGCAAAGCTGCAAACGAAATTGATGATCGGGGAAGGTTTCTTTGGCAAGAAACGGAGGGCAGTGCTGCGAGGCGACGAGGTGTGAGCGGCCGGCGGCCGTTGCCCTCGCCGGAGCCGCGCTTTGCCGGAGCTGCGCCCATGGACAAAGGCGCGTAGTTTAGAGACGGGGTGCGAGCATCCGTGGCCGTTGACCTGTAGAATAGATGAAGTCGCGTGTTATATAGCGATCAGATGGCTTGGACGGATTCCATCGGGTGGCTATCTAACGGCCATCAGCGCTCTAATCTAAAGGTTTAAAACGGACCGGCCGAATCTTTCCGCCGGCGCCTAGCGGTCGCCACTAAAATACGGGGAGTCCCTGTCTGACGCCCGTGTGCGTCAAGAAGCACTGGCTTCGCACCGGGTCCGTCCAACTGGGCCGGCCCATTTGCAGTCAACTAAAAAAACATAATGCTGGAACACTGTAGTTTGACGATACTGTACCATTCTGTTCACTGTAGCACCATGTTTTTTTTTTTCTCGTTTTTTATTTGCGATTTTTTTGATCATATGAATGTGTACGTGGAAAAAAACTTCAAATACACATTGAACATTTTTTAATGTATGTTGAACAATTTTCAGATATGCCTTGAACATTTTGTAATGTACGGTGAACAATTTTTTAATACACATTGAACACTTATGTAATGTACATTGAACAATTTTCGAATACACATTGAAAATTTTGTGTAATATACGCTGAAAATATATATTAAATACACACTGGACATTTGTTGTAATCATTGAACAAATTCTTAATATACGATGAACATTTTATAATGCATGGTGAATCTTTTTGTTATATACCATGAACATTTTCTTAGTACACGATGAACATTTGTAATAGACAATAAAATTTTGTGTGATGCATGAAAAAAGAAAGAAGAAAAAGGAAAAGGAAAAGCGAAGAAAATAAACAGAAACAGGAAAAAAAAAGAAAAAGAAAAGAAACATACAAGAGAAAGAAACAACGAAGCCGACTGTGGGACGGCCCAAACTGGGGCGTCGGGTGGGACGCCTTCAGCGAAGCCTCGCCTCTATGACGCCTGCGGGCGTCATATAGGATTCGCCTAAAATATGTACGCTCCCGTTGCAACACACGAGCAATTTCCTAATAAAAGCAAAAAATTCTGGACCAAGGTCCAAGTATGATGTTACAGAAGGACCACCGGTCCAATCTCAAGAGCCCAACACCGTTCCGCAGAGTGTGGACCTGCCACGCCTCCTCCAGCGGCAGTACATACGCTGTATTATGCGGCGTACTGTTCCCACCCGACATACGCCATTTTCCACGGCTGGCGCACGGTTCATTGAATGCGCTGTCGAGAAACCGCGTGGGCGAGTGCCCGGGCATCTGTCTCGTTTTTCCCCTGCCCTAGCCGCCGCCACAACCAGGCGACTAGGGAGGCGGATCTTCTTCCACCGACCTCCACCGGCCAGGACGTTGGCCCCCTCTTCCTTCGGCTGTTGCTCCGGCATCAGGAGGGAGGGGGGACCCCGTTTCTCCGCTCTGTAGTTAGGGTTTGGATTTGTAGGTCGTGGTGCGTCGTTGGAGTGGTGGGAGCGGCGCCCGGGCGAATAAATCTGCCTCAACTCCACTCCCACACTGGCGGTGCTCTTCATGGCGGCGTCTCGGAGTTGATGTCATCGTGTGTTTGCCGATCCTTCAGATCGGTGGCGTTAGGGTTCATGGATGGTGTCGGCGAGGCGGTGGTGGTGACTCCATCAGGTGTCTCTCCTTCTGCTCTGTCCCCGTTGCTACGGCGTTATCTCCTACGTCATGGTGGAGCAGGGAGGTTTTGTCGTCCAGGAGTACGCGCAGACGGATGTCTACGCAAGTGACAGCTGGAAGATGATGCATCTTGTGCTGGGTTTGTGGTTGAAGGCTGACAATTCCGGTTTCCTCCTCCGGCGTCATAGTCGTGCGGGGGTGTCAGTTCTGGAGTTCGATGGCGTGTTCGGGGACATGTTGCCCCGATCTGATTCTTTCAACGGCAATGGTTTTGCTTCAAGCAAACTACTTTGGAGGTCCGTAAAGCTGCTGATCAGCGATGGAGCCGCGTCGAGCTCGTGTGAAGAGGTGATATGTCTTCTTTTCCTTAGTGGAGAGGGACATGCGCTGTTTTTTTTGCATAGGATTATCCTATCTTTTCAGTCCTGTAATGTCGATGTTTACGTGGCTTGTAACTGAATCTTTATTTTATTAATGAGACACGTACTATCATCAAAAAGAAAAAAAATGCGCTGTCCACCTGTTGATCCGGTCCATTGGACGGTCTAGGTAATAATACCATATGCAGGTATAACCAATATCTATGCTTCCCTGCATTTTTATAGTCTTCGTTTGAAGTTATCTTGTACTCCCTTCGTTTCAAAATAAGTGACTCAACTTTGCACTAACTTTGTACTAAATCTAGTACAAAGTTGAGTCACTTATTTTGAGATGAAGGATAGCTTTAGTATAAAGTTAGTACAAAGTTGAGTCACTTATTTTAGGATGAATGGAGTATGACCAAACCAACATACTGGATTGATCCCAGGATGTGGACGCGTAGGACTTTCTGGATTCGGAAGTAAGACACTCAAGTTAGAATAAAGTACCGTGATGGAGGGCTCAAATATCTCCTTATTTGTGTACCTTGTTACCGGCGAGGTATTATTTGTATGCCTTCTAAGTATTGCACATCTAAATTCTATGTCATTGATTTTATGTTAAAATTCATGCAAGCATTATTTTCTTTATAGTCTGCTTGAGTCACTTAGATGTGCAATAAATAGAGCACATCTAGATATGCCCTACACAGACCCAAGAAAATAACTCCATTGTACTGAAGAAGAAACAAATCTATCTTGTCTAACATATTGATGTGGTTCCCACCGTGCTACATAGAAATGAAATGAATGAAAATAAATTAGAAATACCGTACATATTAAAAAGTAAAGGTTAGGAATCAACACATGAGAAGTGAAACATTGCGATAACCCGACCTTAAGAAGATTCAAAAGGAAGATTCGCCGCGTGACTTTTGGTGAGATGATTGTTACTTCTATCTTCATAGTGTTCCTGGTTGTGCTCGCGCACGAATAAAATACACTTTATTTATACATGGCCAATCTCACCCTTTCACAAAGTTTCTTGGAGCCCGTGGTGCAGCTGGCTCTTAATCTACATGCCACTTCTCTTCTATCTCCTCTTCTCTCTCCTCAAACTAAGCATAACTATAATATTTAAATTCTTATAGTTTGCTTACATCACCTCATTATACTTGCTCTAATCTGGTTCTCTTCTCTATCCTCTTTTCTCTCGTCCAACTCAGAAAAAATATAATATTTAAACTTTTATAATCCTCTTATATTACATTATTATACTTGCTCTTATCTGTATCTCTGTTGTTAGTCCAACACAAGACAATAAATCATACAATTGTCCTTATGATCATCACTCACACGTCTCATGTGCAACATATCTTTTCTTGTTCAAAATATAGTGAATCATTAAATTCACATGGACATGTCATACACTTTATGAGCTCTTGGCAAGCACAAAAAAAAAATCACTCAAGACTACCTAGCTACTGGAATGTGTCTCCTACGACAAACTCCTTATATAAGCCAGCCAACTCCATGCATGTACTCCCTAGAAAAAACGCACGCCGTTCCCAACTCGTTTGCCAATACACATTAGGACTAGGAGGCATTGGGAATGAAACCGTTGCACTATTCTGCACCCTAAATATTAGGGTCAATGTAGAAACATCCAAAAGGCATAGAGAGGTTAGTGCACTGGTAGAAAAAAGGCCCATTTGTCCCGGTTCATAAGGCCCATTTGTCCCGGTTCGGAAACCGGGACTAAAGGGTCGGGACTAAAGCCCAACACCTTTAGTCCCGGTTCTTATACGAACCGGGACAGATGGGGCTCCACGTGGCCGCTGCGGCGAGCCCAGAGAGGAGGGCCTTTAGTCCCGGTTGGTAACACCAACCGGGACCAAAGATCATCCATGTGTCAGCAGCTCAGGAGCTGGGTTTTTGTTTTTTTTTTGAAAGGGGGGGGGGGGGTTAGGGGTTTTGTAGGTTAATTTAGGGGTTTCATATATTGTGTTAGCAGCTAATAGAGAGTAGTTGTCCTCTCTTATCTCCGTGCTTGTCGACGCTACGTACTATGACGTATAGAGAGGACTCGACACGCTAGCTAGTAAGCAAAAGAAGGAAACCATTAAGTACACAAGATCGTCATGAACATATACAGAGAGAAGTGATCGACCTCCTCCTTCTCCGAGAGATTGGTCGAACAACAAGTTTTCGTATATATATCCGACACTACTAGCTACATATATACAATATAAGATCCCTAACATCTGATGTCAAGTTTCACATGGTATTCTCCGGCTGGATTGATGACGTGGTCAAGAAAGAATCCAGCCAATTCCTCTTGAATTGCCTTTAAGCGATCTTGTGGTAGGAGTTCATCCCGCATCTGCCAAATCTAATTTGAAGAAGGGGGTCAATACATATATATGAATGAAACTCAACACAAATGATGGTAATAAAATAAAATTGTGAATATTATTGCTTACGCACTTCATATTGTTTTTCAGAGTAGCCCCGCTTAGAGGTCGTTGCGTTGTAGATGTACTCGCAAACGTAGTATCCACAAAATTATTCCCGCCTTCCTGCCACAACCACTTTACGAGAAATAGAGGTCAATCAAACTGATAATCAAGCATTATAAATGGTATTGATGAAACTAGCTAGAATCAATGGGAGATGCGTGGAACTAGCTAGTATTACTTACTTTCGGGTGTGTAAATCGCAGATCCCCCGGCAGTCCCGGAACTTCTGCGGTGAACACTTTCTAAACCCTGCGAGACAAAGAAAATAATTACTTGATATCAGGAAATGAACAAAGTTGCCGATATGGTGCGATAATGATCGATTGAACTTACTTCTGGAGCATTTCAGTCATGGCCGCATACTCCTTGGGAGATCATGTAAAATGTATTCCCATTTATCTCGTATCCTTTGTAAGTCAATACAGTCGAAGATGGTCCCCTGGACAACGAGTACAGCTCATCAGAAACAGTGTTGTCACCTCTGAGATGTGTTTCCAACCAACTGCCGAAAGTCCTGATGTGTTCATATGTAATCCAGTCGTCACACTGCTCCGGGTGTTTGGAGCGCAGAATGTTCTTGTGTTCATCGACATACGGGGTCACCAAGGTAGAGTTCTGTAGAACTGTATAGTGTGCTTGAGACCAAGAATGCCCGTCCCTGCATATTATTGAGTCCCCTCCTAGCGTGCCTTTTCCAGTCAGTCTCCCCTCATACCGCGATTGAGGGAGACCAATCTTCTTAAGGTCAGGAATGAAGTCAACACAAAACCCAATGATATCCTCTGTTTGATGGCCCATGGAGATGCTTCCTTCTGGCCTAGTGCGGTTACGGACATATTTCTTTAGGACTCCCATGAACCTCTCAAAGGGGAACATATTGTGTAGAAATACGGGGCCCAGAACGACAATCTCGTCGACTAGATGAACTAGGACGTGCGCCATGATATTAAAGAAGGATGGTGGGAACACCAGCTCGAAACTAACAAGACATTGCGCCACATCACTCCTTAGCCTTGGTATGATTTCTGGATCGATCACCTTCTGAGAGATTGCATTGAGGAATGCACATAGCTTCACAATGGCTAATCGAACGTTTTTCGGTAGAAGCCCCCTCAATGCAACCGGAAGCAGTTGCGAAATAATCACATGGCAGTCATGAGACTTTAGGTTCTGAAACTTTTTCTCTGCCATATTTATTATTCCCTTTATATTCGACGAGAAGCCAGACGGGACCTTCATACTGAGCAGGCATTCAAAGAAGATTTCCTTCTCTTCTTTCGTAAGAGCGTAGCTGGCAGGACCTTCATACTGCTTTGGAGGCATGCCGTCTTTTTCGTGCCAACGTTGCAGGTCCTCCCGTGCTTCCGGTGTATCTTTTGTCTTTCCATACACGCCCAAGAAGCCTAGCAGGTTCACGCAAAGATTCTTTGTCACGTGCATCACGTCGATTGAAGAGCGGACCTCTAGGTCTTTCCAGTAGGGTAGGTCCCAACATATAGATTTCTTCTTCCACATGGGAGCGCGTCCCTCAGCGTCATTCGGAACAGATAGTCCGCCGGGACCCTTTCCAAAGATTACGTGTAAATCATTGACCATAGCAAGTACGTGATCACCGGTACGCATGTCGGGCTTCTTCCGGTGATCTGCCTCGCCTTTGAAATGCTTGCCTTTCTTTCGACAGTGATGGTTGGTCGGAAGAAATCGACGATGCCCCAGGTACACATTCTTCCTGCATTTGTCCAGGTATATACTTTCGGTGTCAGCTAAACTGTGCGTGCATGCGTGATATCCCTTGTTTGTCTGTCCTGAAAGGTTACTGAGAGCAGGCCAATCATTGATGGTTACAAACAGCAACGCATGCAGGTCAAATTCCTCCTGTCTGTGCTCATCCCACACACGTACACCGTTTCCATTCTACAACTGTAAAAGTTCTTCAACTAATGGCCTTAGGTACACATCAATGTCGTTGCCGGGTTGCTTAGGGCCTTGGATGAGTACTGGCATCATAATGAACTTCCGCTTCATGCACAGCCAAGGAGGAAGGTTATAGATACATAGAGTCACGGGCCAGGTGCTGTGATTGCTGCTCTGCTCCCCGAAAGGATTAATGCCATCCGCGCTTAAACCAAACCATACGTTCCTTGGGTCACCTGCAAACTCAGTCCGGTACTTTCTCTCGATTTTTCTCCACTGCGACCCGTCAGCGGGTGCTCTCAACTTCCCGTCTTTCTTACGGTCCTCTCTGTGCCATCGCATCAACTTGACATGCTCTTTGTTTCTGAACAGACGTTTCAACCGTGGTATTATAGGAGCATACCACATCACCTTGGCAGGAACCCTCTTCCTAGGGGGCTCGCCGTCAACATCACCAGGGTCATCTCGTCTGATCTTATACCGTAATGCACCGCATACCGGGCATGCGTTCAAATCCTCGTACGCACCGCGGTACAGGATGCAGTCATTAGGGCATGCATGTATCTTCTGCACCTCCAATCCTAAAGGGCATACGACCTTCTTTGCTGCGTACGTACTGTCGGGCAATTCGTTATGCTTTGGAAGCTTCTTCTTCAATATTTTCAGTAGCTTCTCAAATCCTTTGTCAGGCACAGCATTCTCTGCCTTCCACTACAGCAATTCCAGTACGGTACCGAGCTTTGTGTTGCCATCTTCGCAATTGGGGTACAACCCTTTTTGGTGATCCTCTAACATGCGATCGAATTTCAGCTTCTCCTTTTCACTTTCGCACTGTCTCCTTGCATCAACAATGACCCGGTGGAGATCATCATCGGGCACATCGTCTGGTTCCTCTTGATCTTCAGCTTCCCCCGTTGCAGCATCATCGTATTCAGGGGGCACATAGTTGTCATCGTCCTCTTCTTCTTCGCTGTCTTCCATCATAACCCCTATTTCTCCGTGCCTGGTCCAAACATTATAGTGTGGCATGAAACCCTTATAAAGCAGGTGGGTGTGAAGGATTTTTCGGTCAGAGTAAGACTTCGTATTCCCACATATAGGGCATGGACAACACATAAAATCATTCTGCTTGTTTGCCTCAGCCACTTCGAGAAAATTATGCACGCCCTTAATATACTCGGAGGTGCGTCTGTCACCGTACATCCATTGCCGGTTCATCTGCGTGCATTATATATAATTAAGTGTGTCAAAAACCATTACAAAACATCATGAACAGATAAGTGACCAAATTAATAAAAGTTCATCATCACATTAAAACCAAAGTACATACATAGTTCTCATTGAACAACATATAGCTCTTCAGAGCATCTAATTAAACCATACATTATTGAAACTATGTAAAACATTTCAATGCAACAACAAATGCGATCATAATCGCAACCAAGGTAACAATTGATCCAACGGCATAATGATACCAAGCCTCGGTATGAATGGCATATTTTCTAGACTTTCTAATCATGAAGCGCATTACATCTATCTTGATCTTGTGATCATCGACGACATCCGCAACATGCAACTCCAATATCATATTCTCCTCCTCATTTTTTTTTCAATTTTTCCTTCAAGTAATTGTTTTCTTTTTCAACTAAATTTAACCTCTCGACAATAGGGTCGGTTGGAATTTCCGGTTCACATACCTCCTAGATAAAAAAAATCTATGTCACGTTGGTCGGCATAATTGTCATAAACAACAAATGAACCAAATAGTTATAAAATATAATATATACCACATCCGAATCATAGACAGGACGAGGGCCGACGGGGGCGGATACCAAAACCATCGCACTATATAATAACAAACAATAATAAAAGTAAGAAAATTATACAAGTATCTATGTAAATCATACAAGTAAGAATTTTTTTCTTTTAGAAAGAAGATAAGAACAAGAGGCTCACCACGGTTATGCCGGCGACGAGATCGGCGCGGGCGATCGACGGCGGTGAAGACGGGGACGGGACGTGACGGACCGCTAAACCTAAACAAATCTTGAGGAAAATGGAGATTGAAGGTCGAGTTTGGAGAGGAGAAAGCTTAAGTAGTGTTGCTCGGGCATTTCATCGAACACCTCATGTGCATAGGAGGTGAGCTAGAGCACCACAAACACCTCCCCTCGCCGGCCAGAAAAAACAGAGTAGTGGAGTGCTCTGCTCGCGGGCGAGGGGTATATATAGGCACAACATTGGTCCCGGTTCGTGTCTGGAACCGGGGCCAAAGGGTCCAGACGAACCGGGACCAATGCCCCACGAGCCCCGGCCGGCCCCCTGGGCGCACGAACCGGGACGTATGCCCCTATGTGTCCCGGTTCCTGACTGAACCGGAACTAATGGGCTGGGCTGGGCTGGACCAAAGTCCTGTTTTCTACTAGTGGTGTAGCAATACGTAATACTCCTACCTTATTAGAGGTAATCAAGTAAGGATGCTAACAGTATTGTACACACCTGTTTTTGCAGATGCTCTCCTCTAGCACTAATAGCTCTGCTCTCTCTTGCTCGAGTGTGCGCTCACGTACAATCGCGATGCCAGGGACATCTTTGCTCCCCGTTTAGAGCCTACTTCTATAGTAAAGCTTTTGGGAAGCATGCAAAAATACTTGCAGTGTGGCGCATTAGTGCATAACGCTCCCTGCTAATTCCACGGCATCCTGTCTGTTGCACGTCTGTGATGACGACCGTGATCGTGCTGCCGCGTAGGTGGGTTGTCGATAGGGCTGGACGTACGAACGAGCTTTTCAGCTCGGCTCGAAGCTCGTTTCAGCTCGGACCGAATCAGTTCGGCCCGTGAAGTATTTGTAGCGAGCCGAGTTTGAAAAGTAGGCCCGAAATCCGACCGAGCCGAGCCAAGTTTGGCCCGGTCCAGCTCGGTGCACCGATTGAGGCCCAGCCCAAAAACATCTCCACTCTATCCCAGAGGCCCCGACTAAGGCCAGAGAACGCGCGAGTACGCGACTGGCTCTGCCTTCCGCCGCCGCCGCCGCCACCCCCCATCCCACCGTCCTCTCCGCGCGAGTCGCCGCCGTCTCTGCACAAGTTGCCACCGTTCCCCTTCCCTTCGTCGGCCATCTCCTCGCATCCCTCCTTGCCACGTCCAGAGCCCCCGAAGCTGGACGCGTTGGTTTTGGCTCTGACGGAGTCGCGCACGGAACTCGCCAGACCAGCCGCCGCCGGTCGTGCCTCTGCTTGTTTCTCTTCGAGCGCACCAAGAACGAGCAGGTGAGGCTACTGGCTCCAGCGCTTGACATCTTCCCATCCGAGGCTGACCTCCAGGCTTCCACCGACCACAGCAGCACTCATTCCACGCCGTTCCAGCCAACGTAGGTGACCAAGGCGAGCACACCATTGACCATCCCAATCTTTTCCCTTTTCTCTCTGTTGATCTATGCTGCTGATGACAGACTGCTTCGAAATGCAGTTGCTGTCCAGAATTCTGTTGGTCTCATGTATTGATGGACTGTTGTTGTCGAAAATTCAGTTTGCTCTGTTTATTGATCGATTGATGCACCATGCCGTCCAAAATTCAGTTTGCTCTGTTTATTGATCGATTGATGCACTATGCCGTCCAAAATTCAGTGGCATTGTAGTATTTCCCCTCTGATGTATTGACATTGTAGTATTGTTAAGTTGACTGAACGCACCATCGTCCATCAGGCGGTGTCTGCTGTATGCCTTGCATTGTTTGGCTGTTCAAAAGTTCAGTATAGCAGTGCACAAACGAGCTGCTCGGGCTGGACCGAGCCAGACGCAAAACGAGCCGAGCCTCCAGAAACAGGCTCGTTCAACCAACGAGCCGAGCCAAGCTCGGCTCGCTTTAGGCGAGCCAAGCCTGGCTCGGACTGAACTCGGCTCGGCTCGGCTCGTGTCCAGCCCTAGTTGTCGACATCGTGCATAATTACGCTGGAAGAAATAAAACTGATAGTTCGTCCACAAATTACTTGGCATAGGATCGGTGGTCGGAAGTTTGCTAAATCACTGTACGTGTGATCTCTAGTTACTATACATTTGAGATCTTCAGCATTACAATATTGTTCAAATATTACTTTGATGAAGCAGGAACACTGAGCCAAAACATAGCCAGGGTTGTAGCTAGTGCAACTTATTACCAAGTCTGAATTAAGCTACTGTACGGTAGGCTGTAGCTGCCAAGGTAGGAGTAGTAATTAGCAAAGCTAGATGGTTGTCGTCGTTCCATCAGTCGCTGGGCTTCCTATCACGCGGCCGGGTCTGTGGATGCATGGCCACGTCGCACTGCACGTGAGGTGCTTTCACCAGTTCACCACCAGTGGGAGGGCCAGTCAAGTCAAGGTTGCAGTATAAACTTATCACACAGCATACACACGCCACCACGTGTCTACGTACATCCCAATGAGACTGAAAGTTCAGCAAAACCGTGTGTTCATTCTTGCCTCTGGCCGGCATGGTGGACGGTGAATGGTGGCAACCAACATCTCAATGTACTACCATGGAATGGAATGTTTTATCTGAAAAATATGGACAAGCATTTCTCATCCAGTCATCCATGCCGCGCTTATGCAACCGTGCGTTCATTCTTGCCTCTGGCCGGCATGGTGATGGTGTGTATTGTGTGCCACTTAGGTATTTTTCCATTCGAGCCCGTGAGATAGTTGAATGAGCTAACCACGGCCTAGAGAATGCGTCTTGGTTTGGTTGAATTTTGCAAAAATAAAAAATGGATGTTTGGCGAGCAATAGTCTTTGCAACAACATTTTTCTTTTTTCGATAAAGGGTGGATTTTATTGGCTCGAAATGAAGTATCAAGAGGATACAAACACGATGAGCACATACCCCCGCCTCTCCATAGCTAGGATGCAACTGGCCAACATCAATACACACAAAAAACATACCAACAAATAGCAAAGTTATAAGACCGAAGCTATGCGTAGGCGAGGTAAAAAGAACGAAAAAACCCTGAAGTGATCAGATATGTAGTCGGCAAACTACAAGAAAGACCATACCCGTACCAACCATCTCATGACACCACACGGATGTCGAGGTTCTTCAACAGCAACGCCTTCAAGGAGGGAGCGACGCTTAATCGCCGCTATCACCGGGTCCAACCACTCGGCCAGAATCAGGGATTTCACCCTGAAGAACACAATTCAAATGTATCCGAGCAATGCTTTCAATAAAGTAACGACGTATAAACATCGCCATAGCCAGTTATAACCAACTAGGGTCAAACCTGGGCTTCCACCCTACAAGTTGAAATTGGGTGCTCAAGGAGCAACAACATTTTCCTGAGCTCATGATATAGTGTGTGACTGAGCCATGCCAAATTACATTGCTGCTGGAATAGTCACTCTACTGAAGCTTCAAACTTCTTTGAACACTTTCATTGGCAAGCTTTAGAAAACCTGCAAAGCAAAAAAAAAAAAAAACAGAGCACGAGCAATGTAATTATTAGACAGTATCACATTTTAACTATGTATAAGAACAATTTCTTTAATGTATATGCATGTTTCCCAAAGAAATAGTTGCAAGCATAACAAGGACACACTGATTTGTGTTCTTTTAGACATTTTTTTTTCAAAATGGGGGCAAAAGATTTGCCTCGTCAATTAATTGAGAAGAAGAGAACTGCCCAATTAATTAAAGGAAAACTGAGCGAAAACTGATACATAAAGACCACATACAGACTACTCGCTAAGAAAAAAACCCCATGACCCCACGGTCAACCCGACAAACATACATAACGCACAACATCCACGATCCCTCACACTTCTACATCACAAACGAACCCCTAACGAAATCACGGTTGAAGAAAACGGAAACCACCAAATCAATGGAGACGAGCCAATAATAGATGGTGGTCGAAGAGACTGAGTATCATCCATTAAGCAGCCGCAGACGCCTTACCGATGGCGCCACTCTTCTTGCCTATGCTCCTGTTTGCCTTCTTCACCTTCTTGATTTTGCCCGTACAAGCCTGCTTTGCTAGGAGGCAAGCAATCGTCTTGCGAGACCCAGGGCTAGCTGCCTCCAAGCAGGCAAGCAAGCCGCCAAGTTTTTTGCGAAGACCGCCGCGTCAGTACGTGCTAACATAGCTTCACACTAGTAGAAAAACGACCTAATGTTCACCTCATTAGTCCCGGTTCAAATACGGACCGGCACTAATGTGACCATTAGTGCCGGTTCCAACGGCTAGGCGGGCGGCACTCATTAGTCTCGGTTCGTGTTGAACCTCTAGTACCGGTTCATGCCACGAACCGGTACTAAAGAGCTGGTGGCAGGCTGGTGTCAGGCTGGGGCCCCACCAACCCCTTTAGTCCCGGTTCGTGGCACGAACCGGGACTAGAGATGCACCTTTAGTCCCGGTTTGTATAACCAACCGGGACTAAAGATGCCTCTACATAAACCCTTCGTCGAGCCCGAGCCCATTTCTCTCTGTTTTCCCCTTTCATTCCTTCCTCTCCTCTGTTCTTCCCCATTGCTCGAGCTCATCCTTCATTTTTGCCAAAATTTGTCAAGATTTGAATGCCCCCCATCCATCCAAGTGATCACAAAGGTTAGCAACTTTGTCCTTTCATCTCTCATTGCTAGATTAGCTCTTGGAACGCTCTATAAGTATAGTGATTTGTGGGTTTTAGTTTGGGAGTAATTATATGTGGTAGTTTATTTGATTTATATGCAATTTGAGCTCAAATTAACTCTTAGTTTGCATATGTAGGTGTGGTTTACTTAGTGCCTTCCCGTCCCCGTCCTAATGACCACCGTCGATCGCCCGCACTGTCCCGTCGCCGGCACCACCTTGGTGAGCCTTTTGTTCTTATCTTTTTTATATAAAAAAAATCATGTTTGTGTGATTTAGATATATAGTTACTTGAATAATTTTCTTACCCGTAAGTTGTTTGTTATACATAGTGGCATGGTTTTGATATCTGTCCCCGTCGGCCCTCGTCCGGTTTATGATTCGGATGTGGTATATTCTCTTTTATAACTATTTGTTGCATTTCATGTTTATGACAAATTATGCCCATCAAGTTGACATAGATATTTTTATCTAGGAGGTATGTGAACCGGAAATTCCAACCGACCCTCTTGTCGAGAGGTTAAATTTAGTTGAAAATGAAAATGAGTATTTGAAAGAAAAAATAAAAAGAATTGAAGAAGAGAAGATGAAACTGGAGTTGTATGTTGCCGATGTCGTCGATGATCACAAGATCAAGATGGAGAAAATGCGTTTGAAAATTAGAAAGATTAGAAAATATGCCATTGATAGTGAGGCTTGGTATCATTATGCTATTGGATCAATTGTTACCTTAGTTGCGATCTTGATCGCATTTGTTGTTGCATTTAAATGCTTTAGCTAGAGAGTTTGTATGTTGTTTTATGAGAATAAGTGTGTATGAACTTTATGTATCAACCTGTATTAATTTGGTCTTTTCGGTGCTGTGTAATGAAGATGAGCCGGCAATGGATGTACGATGACCGATGCTCTCCCCAGTTCGTTAATGGCGTGCGTACTTTTTCTGCTTGCGGCTGAGGCAAACAAGCGGGCGGATGGTTTTATGTCTTGTCCATGTGCTGGCTGTAAGAATGATCGGAATTACTCTAAGTCAAGAACCATTCACGTCCACCTTTTTGAGTCCGGTTTCATGCCCCACTATTGAAAGTGCATCTAGCCCCTAAGTGTGGTTTTGGTAATTGAATGACAATCTCCATGGACTAATGTTTTCAGTGAGATATATTTGAAGGGTTGTCCATAGATGGTGCCACAAGGATATTGGACTAAATCAAGCATGAAGTCCATATATATGAAGATAGTGTCTCAAGGATATTGGATGGAATCAAGGATGAAGTCCATATAGATGAAGTTATATGTGCTCTAAGCTTTGGTATTAAATGACAATTCCTATGGAGCATCAAGTGCATTGGATCTTATATGAAGATATGTTCCATAGTGATGCTTGAAGTTATTTGGGTTGTTATGTGAAGATTGCCATCAAAGCATCCGAAGAAGTCCTCATGGTATCCCTCTCTGGATACCCCTTGCACACGGGCTTTTACCGTGTGCACGGGGTCGAGTGTCAACTCTCTGGATACCCCGTGCTCACGGGGCCTAGGTGTTGGCTCTCGAGATCCCATATCCAGTGAGGTTTCAGTTCTTTGGAGGATCTCAAAGATTGACATATTTGGGCTTCTGAGGATCAAGGCTTGAGAGAATAATCAAAGAGAAGAATTTGAGTTATGGTTTCAAGACAAGATCATGGTGAGCTCATGTGTTGGGTTTCGGTTGATCAAGTCTTGAAGCAAGCAACTAGAGTGAAGAATTCATGGTGCCTCTCAAGAGCTTGTGATGGAGTTCTTAGAAGGGCAAGTGGTGACCAAGATGATATTCATAGTGGAACTTGATATGGTCATGAAAGAGTCTTTGGTGGTATAGTCTTGAAGCAATGAAGGTAAATCAAGAGTTCATTGTGGCTTTCAAGAAACCAAGATGGAGCTTGAAGTAAAGATGTTGGTTGACCAAGATGAAGCTCAAAGATTATATCTAAGTGGTCAACCCACAAAGCACAAACATTGTACCACATGAGATCAAGTGATCTAGTGGTATGGTAAGTAACTGTGAATTGTGCTTTGTTACCTAACCCATGCTATGTGTTTGTTATGTCTATGTGGGTTAGGTGTTTCTCATGGGCTTGCAACAAAAGGAAAGATTTCAAGTAGCCTATGTGTGGATGACATCAAGAGGTGATGGTCATCGGGTTCGAGGAGTCCAAGTGCAAGATGAGAAGCCGGAGGTTTTATACTTTGAAGCTTGCGGTCCACATCATGATAATGCACATGTGAAGGTGGGCTTAAGTTAAGGCTTCCCTCATTACAATATGAGGAAGCAATTCGAGTATCTTCACCAAGTGGTTGTGGACAAGAAAGGGATTTCAACTTGAGGCAAGCATTAAAGTCATCATCAAGCTCAAGTTGAATATGCAAGGCAAAGGTATAACTTAGCTAGGTTTTCCTAGTTTTGCGGGTCTCATAGTGCTTGGTGGGAGACCGGATTATAGGTTCGATAGCTGTACTATCAAGGGGGACTCTCGGGCAAGTAGCTTGATCGCGTCGCATGTAGAGAGCTCAAACCTTTGCATTACTTGCATCATTCTTTCTTGTTGATCTTGGGTGGTTCTCTATGTGAGGACCTTGGGCTTTTCCATAGCTTCAAAACGAGCCCAAGATCATCGAATTCAGAGTCCGTATGCCAAAGTTATCATCGTTTGAGTGGGCTGCTGCTGGCTGTCCTGGGGTACCCCATGGACACGGACTTGTACCATGCACACGGGACCCCGTGTGCACGGGGTCTAACCCCCCGTGTGCACGGGGTGCCCAGGAAATGCCCGTTGAGCCCCAATGGCTAGTTTCTGTGTTTGGCTATTTAAGGGCTGCGTCCCCCCTCCGGTTTGGGGGCTGTTCACACACCTTCTAAACACCATTTTGAGCCTCTCTCCACCTCTCCCAAACCCCTATCTCCCCTCTATGTGAAGGGGGATTTGTGGATGGATTTGTGAGCCATTTGTTGATCCTATCCATTGCATCCCCTCTCTTCAATCTCCTACTTTCTTGAGTTGCATCTTGTGAGATTGAGAGAGTGGGTTGAACATTTGTTGCTTAACCTTGCATTGCATTTGTTGCATTGGTTTGAGCTCCCCGCATCGATTAGTTCGAGTGAGAGCTTGTGAGTTTATTACTCTTGGAGGCTTCCGCCTCCTAGACGGTTTGGTGACATATTGTGAAGTGGCCTAGGTGGTCAAGGTTCCCCCGGAAGCTTCCTTTTGTGGTGTGCTCCGGGGAAGGGTGTTGAAGTGGCCTAAGTGGTCAAGGTTCCTCCGGAAGCTTCCTTGCTTGTGGTGTGCTCCGGAGAAGTTTGTAAAGGTGTGGTGGTCGCCTTCAAGACCAACCCCGAGTGAATCGAGGCTCATCCGTTGGGGGTGACTCGAAAGGGAGAATACGGTGAGCCACTTGGTGGCGCCCCGAAGCTTTGGCTTCGGCACCGCTCTAACGAAGATTAGCACTCTTACGAGTGTGAACTTCGGGATAAATCCGCGTCTTCGACTCACATGTGGTTATCTCATACCCTCACCCTTTACTTACCGCAATTCATACTTGCTCATATTGATATATCTTGTGCTAGTTGAATTGCTTAGTTGTTCCTACATTTCCATATCTTGTAATATAGTTTGTGCTTGCTAGTTTCCTTAAGTGCCTATCTTGTTTAGCATAGATTGTTGGTGCACTTAGTTGAGCCTAGCATATTTAGGTTTTGTGCTTGAAAGGTATCCGTTTAGTTTAATTCCGCATTAGGATAAAGCCAAATCCGTAAAAGTTTTAAAACGCCTATTCACCCCCCCTCTAGTCGTCATCTAGATCCTTTCAATTGGTATCAGAGCTTTGGTCTCTCCTTGCTAGGCTTCATTGCCTAGAGAGTAAAGATGTCGACTAGTGGTTTAGTGCACGATGACACTTTTTGTTTTAGTGGCACAAACTATCACTTGTGGAAAATTCGCATGCTTTGTCATTTCCGGGCCATGGGTCCAAATTTTGTGCGAATTGTTCTTGTAGGGGCTCCTCCGTGGAAGGATGAACTTTTTCCCACTATTGAAGAAAATGATAATATGCTTTGTGGGTATGGTGCAAAGAATGTCTTAATCCGATCTATATCCCTCGAAGTGTTTGAGTCAATCATGACTTGTGTGTCGGCTCATGAGATGTGGACCAAACTTGAAGTAATATATGGTGGGTCCAATCTTGATGAGGTTCATCATCTTTCGGAGGAGTCAATAGAGGAGTTCTCCACATCTTCATATCATGAAGAACTCCATATTGCTTCTTCCTCCGTGTGCTTGGACATTTCAAATACTTCCACCTCACCATCATATGACATGTCCCAAGGTAATAACATGGTGAGTGGAAATATCATTTGTGATTATGATGTTGTGCTCAACATTGATGATCTTTCATGTATAAATGCTAATGTTGTAGCTTCTTTGGACTTGAACACATCTAGCAAAAATGACATACATTCTTGTGTTAATAGTCCATGCATATCATATAGAGATTCCTTGAATACTCCATGTGATGATATGCTTGATACTCCTTGTTTCCATGATATATATGCTTCTATTTCCTCTAGTTGTTGTTTGACTAACAATGTAGAGGAAATAAGGAAAAATAGTGCACACATCATTAATGAAGAAATTGCTAGAAGAGCAAAGAAGGACATCACCACATTGGAGAGGAAATGCTATGAGTGTCAAGAGGATGGACATGGATATCCTACTCTTGATGATGAAGAATCTCCCTCTCCAAAAGAATCATCATCAACCTCCGATGTTCACATGTGCCTCATGGCAAGAGGTATTACCGAGGTATCATCTACTCTTTGTAGTGATAATGATGAGTGTGATGATGAAACTAATATTGATATGAGTCAAGAAATTTATGAAATTGGTAAAGCTCTTCATGGGGTTAATAAGAACACTTATGTGATGTTTAAAGATCTTATTGCCCATTTTGGGAAGTGTAATGATTTACTTCATGAAGAGCAAGAACTTAATGAAAAACTTGACTGTAACCTTCTTGATGCTGTAGAAACTCTTAGAGACTTAGAATCTTCTAAAGAAGAGATTGAAGTTGCTCATGATCAACTTAGAGAGGATTTTGAGCACCCTGACCTTGGCTACAAGAATGTCAAAGGCGAGCTCACCAAACTCTCTAAGTCCTATGAGGAACTTCAAGCTACTCATGTGAAGTCTCTAGTTTCTTCTAGCTCCTCTCATATTGTTAATAATGCTTGTGCTACTAACTCTACTTCTTGTGAAGCATCTATCTTGAAGGAGAATGTTGAGCTAAGGGCTCAACTTGGTTTGCTAACTAGCAATTATGGGGAATTAGAAGAAAGTCATGAAAAGCTCTCGGGCTCTCATGATGATCTTCTTATCTCCCATGAAAGGCTAAAGTTAGCTCATGAGGCTATTGTGACTAAGGTAACATCTTGTGAGCCTCATGTGGACATTAGCACTATTTCTACTCAAAATGCTTTATTGACATGTGCTAGTCCTAGTGATTCATCTAGACATATTACTGCCAATTCTTGTAATGAATTGCTCTCCTTGCGTTGTTGCTCTAACCATGAAGCTTCTACTTTCTCTAGTACTTTTGTTGATACTAACCTTGTAGAGGAAAACAAAGAGCTCAAGGCCCAAGTCACTAATTTGAAGAAAGACTTGGAAATGTGTCATGAAGGAAATTCCACTCTCAACACTATCTTGAGTGTTCAAAAATCCCCTCATGACAAGGGTGGACTTGGTTTCATCTCCAACAACAAGAAGTCCAAGAAAAAGAAGAAGGGACAAGACCAAGTCAAGAATGAGGCCAACATTACATGCTTCAAGTGCAAGAATGTTGGACACCATGTGAGATCTTGTCCATTGAAGAAGAAGGCTTCAAATGTGAAGCAACAAGGGAAGCGGCCTCAAGTTCAATCTCAAGGTCAACCTCAAGCTGAAGAAAGGCCGCTATCAATAATGAACCAAGGAAATGCTCCCCAAGTTGAGAAAGTAAAGAAGAAGAGAAGGGGGAGCACATGTTGCTATATTTGTCGTGAGAAGGGACACATATCTTCATCTTGTCCCAACGGTAACATCCCTAAGCCTCCTCTAGTCAATGATCATTATTCACTTAGGAAGGATGTTGTTGGCAATTTGTTTGCCAAGTTTGTTGGCACCCAAAGTGGGTTGGAAATGGAAAAGGCCATTTGGGTTACCAAGCCTATTGTGACTAACTTCTTAGGACCCAACTTGGTTGGGGACCATCAAGCTCAACCTTGATCAATAGGTGTGTGGAGGACATTGGAGATTTGGCTAGTTCATGAAGAAAAGAATATTCATCATTTATTTGTTTGAGCCAAGTCATGTGGATTATCTTCATATTATCTATCCAATGTTCCTCCTTGCGGTAACTTGTATTTTTATTGCTTACATTGAAAGTTACTCGTCCCTTGCATGCTTAGGTTTTGTATCTAGCATGTGCATTTATTTGTTGTGCTTCCTAGTATGCTTGATTTGTGTTATCTAGCATGTGTAGGTTGCATTGCACATCATATAGTGGTGTTTGTAGTCTTGAGCCTTTATTGTATCTTGTTTGGCTCTTGCGAGATATTAGTGGATCATCACATTATGGGGGAGTGTTATGTTTTGTGCACATCACAAACCCAAAATGTGAATATGAGAAATGCCACATAGTATTGATATTCAATATTATCTAGTCACTATGTGGTATGTCAAGCTCATTTGAAATTCAATTTCTCAAAGTATCCACTAATTATCTCTTGTTGGTTGATTATTTGCCTTTGTTGCGTGCTTCATCGCGGTGTCCTGTGAGGTTCTTCAGTAAGTTTCTGGACACCCCGTGTACACGGGGTCTCTGACCTCCGTGCGCACGGGGTACCACAAAACTTACTAGACACCCCGTGCGCACGGGGTCCTGGACCCTCGTGCGCACGGGGTGGTGGTTTCTCCTCTAGCACACACCGTGCGCACAGGGCTGACCTAGCCCGTGCGCACGGGGTCCAATGGGCAGAAATGCCCACCCGGCCAAGTACGCAATAAAGCTCTCTTATGCTTTGGATTGATTTTGATCTTGTGCTTCTTCGGAATCTACCAGCGAGTGTTAATTCCAAATACCATTTGTATTCTCTTACAATTGGTATTTCTTCATGTGGTAGAACTTTGTGATCATCTTCTTCTCGGCTTGTGCTTCAACTTGCCGTATCTCACTGCTCGTACTTTCTATTATCTACTTGAGTGAGATAAGCCTTTGAGCATGTGTGTAATGTATATCCTATATGCTCATTGGTTTTTGCTTAGTTCATATGTTGTACTTTGTGTGCGGTCCTGTGTGGATTCGTCACTTGATATAATTTGGACAACTTGAATGCTTTATGTTATTATTGGAGTATTCTTCATCTTTGTGTTCTTTCGTCCAAATTGTATCTCTTTGGATCTTGGTAGGCATGTGCATGCATATTTATTTATATTCTTCTCCATGCCTTGCTTGCTCTACTTGATCCTCTCTATAGGGTAAACTCCATAATATCCTTAATGGTTAAAGATGTGCATGAATTTCGAGTTCATATACATTTGCACATATTTATTGTGGAGTTTGCCCTATGCATTGTGGTTGTGCTAACTACTTCGGACCCAATATGTTTGGGGACCAAATTGTACCTTAATGTGTTTTAGGTACTTTGGATAAGCATTGGATGCTTGGCTTATTCACGAGGAAGATGGAGACACCGTGGGAAATTATTAGAGCCAAGCTTGATTGATTCTTCGATTTGAGGGAGAAGATAAATGAAAACCCGGTTCTGTTGTAAGTGTTTCATTCTCATCATGAAAACCCGGTTAACTATATTTGGGTCTTTTTATTGGATATGCATCAAGCTCCCACACTTACTTATTCTCAATAAATCCACTGGATGTATTGAGGAAATGGCGAATGAGGAGTTTGATGAGGATAACGGCTTCCATGTAGAGCAAATTGTTTCAAGTGTTGTAGGTGATGAGGCTCCTTCCCAAGCTACAAGTACAACGGGGATTGGTCATATTCTTCCACAAGAAACACCCCATGTGCATGTAGAAGAAGAAGGAGTAAGAGCCCCTCTTGTGGATCCACCACAAGGGAAGTCATCACCCCCAACACAAGAGCAAGATGCTATGGGAGATCATGTACCTATCCAAGAACAAGATCAAGTCCCTCATCTTCACGTGCTAGATCAAGGGCCCCTTGAACCAATGCTCTCTCGGTAACAAGTTCTTACTTCATGCATTTATTTAAATTAGAGTCAACATTATGTATGTTGCATCATGGCATGATTAGTACTTGTTGAGTTTGTGTTTATTGCAAAAGCTTAAATCTCCTTATTGCATCTATGAGACTTTTGAGAAGAAGCATATCATGGGGATCTATAAGACCATGCTCATGGTTCACTTATCCCAAATATGCCAATTAAGCAACTTATTGCATACCAATTCCTCAAAGTGCTCTTATGTGCAATATTGATATAATTGCAAGAAACAGTCTTTTTGGTTGTGGAATTTGCTCTCATGCTGAGTAATTCATTTTTATGCAAATGAGATCAATTCGCGCAATGTGCCTTGTGTCATGTGCCATGTGACAAAGCTCTTATGCTAAGATCAAGTTTGTATAATAATGGATTCATTCTTCGATATCATGTTCTTATCTTTTGTATCTTTTTGTGTGTGCTAGTTTCTCTGTGGATGCTCATCCCGATGATTATTGGCCACGTAAGAAACTTATACACATGAGAAAGTGCATATCCCTCTTTGATATCCTTTATTCCTTGCCAGTCACTTGGATTGTCTCTTTTTATTCTCTGGTGAATCTGGTAAGAGGTTGAGTAGTGAGTGCTTGTATGTATTGCATATATCTTTGCACCCATGAGTTGTTGGATATATTTTGGACCCATGCTTAGTCAAGTGATGATCCTATTTTGTGCATGTTGTATCCAAATACAAAACTAAATAATGCACAAATCATGGGGAGCTTCTCTATATTCTTTAGAACACTCCTATGATCATATCATAATATCTTTTTGGTGCATTCTATGGATCCTCAATATAGTGTGAATTTCTTCGTTTGTTCGTAACTGGATATGTGCATTTGATTCCACTCACAATATGAGAAATGCACAAACTAAGGAGGAACTCATACTATATTGGTCTTCTAGATTTTTCCTCCATTTTGGCACTTGTTGCCAATGGGGGAGAAGTTTAGAGGGTTTAGGAAAAGTGGGTTGGTTCTTGTCATTCATGCATATCTACCATTTATTGTGTTTGCTTGTTGCATGGATGTGTATATAGAGAAAACTCCACCAAGTTCTTTCCCGTGCATATATTGTGGGGGAGTTTGCTCTATATAGTGTGGTTCTACTAGCATCAAATTATTGTGTAGTATTTTGATGCTAGTACAACCGGTTTTGATAACATCAACTATCTTTGGGATATTTGAGGCTATCAAAACCACCTCAAGTATTCAATTTATTCTCGGATAGATTGCATACTTGTTTTCTATTCATTATATAAACCCTCTTGTTGAGATTGTCATCAATTACCAAAATGGGGGAGATTGAAAGTGCATCTAGCCCCTAAGTGTGGTTTTGGTAATTGAATGACAATCTCCATGGACTAATGTTTTTAGTGAGATATATTTGAAGGGTTGTCCATAGATGGTGCCACAAGGATATTGGACTAAATCAAGGATGAAGTCCATATATATGAAGATAGTGTCTCAAGGATATTGGATGGAATCAAGTATGAAGTCCATATAGATGAAGTTATATGTGCTCTAAGCTTTGGTATTAAATGACAATTCCTATGGAGCATCAAGTGCATTGGATCTTATATGAAGATATGTTCCATAGTGATGCCTGAAGTTATTTGGGTTGTTATGTGAAGATTGCCATCAAAGCATCCGAAGAAGTCCTCATGGTATCCCTCTCTGGATACCCCTTGCACACGGGCTTGTACCATGTGCACGGGGTCGAGTGTCAACTCTCTGGATACCCCGTGCTCACGGGGCCTAGGTGTTGGCTCTCGAGATCCCATATCCAGTGAGGTTTCAGTTCTTTGGAGGATCTCAAAGATTGACATATTTGGGCTTCTGAGGATCAAGGCTTGACAGAATAATCAAAGAGAAGAATTTGAGTTATGGTTTCAAGACAAGATCATGGTGAGCTCATGTGTTGGGTTTCGGTTGATCAAGTCTTGAAGCAAGAAACTAGAGTGAAGAATTCATGGTGCCTCTCAAGAGCTTGTGATGGAGTTCTTAGAAGGGCAAGTGGTGACCAAGATGATATTCATAGTGGAACTTGATATGTTCATGAAAGAGTCTTTGGTGATATAGTCTTGAAGCAATGAAGGGAAATGAAGAGTTCATTGTGGCTTTCAGGAAACCAAGATGGAGCTTGAAGTAAAGATGTTGGTTGACCAAGATGAAGCTCAAAGATTATATCTAAGTGGTCAACCCACAAAGCACAAACATTGTACCACATGAGATCAAGTGATCTAGTGGTATGGTAAGTAACTGTGAATTATGCTTTGTTACCTAACCCATGCTATGTGTTTGTTATGTCTATGTGGGTTAGGTGTTTCTCATGGGCTTGCAACAAAAGTAAAGATTTCAAGTAGCCTATGTGTGGATGACATCAAGAGGTGATGGTCATCGGGTTCGAGGAGTCCAAGTGATAGATGAGAAGCCGGAGGTTATATACTTTGAAGCTTGCGGTCCACATCATGATAATGCACATGTGAAGGTGGGCTTAAGTTAAGGCTTCCCTCATTACAATATGAGGAAGCAATTCGAGTATCTTCATCAAGTGGTTGTGGACAAGAAAGGGATTCCAACTTGAGGCAAGCATTAAAGTCATCATCAAGCTCAAGTTGAATATGCAAGGCAAAGGTATAACTTAGCTAGGTTTTCCTAGTTTTGCCGGTCTCATAGTGCTTGGTGGGAGACCGGATTATAGGTTCGATAGCCGTACTATCAAGGGGGACTCTTGGGCAAGTAGCTTGATCGCGTCGCATGTAGAGAGCTCAAACCTTTGCATTACTTGCATCATTCTTTCTTGTTGATCTTGGGTGGTTCTCTATGTGAGGACCTTGGGCTTTTCCATAGCTTCAAAACGAGCCCAAGATCATCGAATTCGGAGTCCGTATGCCAAAGTTATCATCGTTTGAGTGGGCTGCTGCTGGCTGTCCTGGGGTACCCCGTGGACACGGACTTGAACCGTGCACACGGGACCCCGTGTGCACGGGGTCTAACCCCCCGTGTGCACGGGGTGCCCAGGAAATGCCCGTTGAGCCCCAACGGCTAGTTTTTGTGTTTGGCTATTTAAGGGCTGCGTCCCCCCTCCGGTTTGGGGGCTGTTCACACACCTTCTAAACACCATTTTGAGCCTCTCTCCACCTCTCCCAAACCCCTATCTCCCCTCTATGTGAAGGGGGATTTGTGGATGGATTTGTGAGCCATTTGTTGATCCTATCCATTGCATCCCCTCTCTTCAATCTCCTACTTTCTTGAGTTGCATCTTGTGAGATTGAGAGAGTGGGTTGAGCATTTGTTGCTTAACCTTGCATTGCATTTGTTGCATTGGTTTGAGCTCCCCGCATCAATTAGTTTGAGTGAGAGCTTGTGAGTTTATTACTCTTGGAGGCTTCCGCCTCCTAGACGGTTTGGTGACATATTGTGAAGATTGTGAAGTGGCCTAGGTGGTCAAGGTTCCCCCGGAAGCTTCCTTTTGTGGTGTGCTCCGGGAAAGGGTGTTGATGTGGCCTAAGTGGTCAAGGTTCCTCCGAAGCTTCCTTGCTTGTGGTGTGCTCCGGAGAAGTTTGTAAAGGTGTGGTGGTTTCCTTCAAGACCAACCCCGAGTGAATCGAGGCTCATCCGTTGGGGGTGACTCGAAAGGGAGAATACGGTGAGCCACTTGGTGGCGCCCCGAAGCTTTGGCTTCGGCACCGCTCTAACGGAGATTAGCACTCTCACGAGTGTGAACTTCGGGATAAATCCGCGTCTCCGACTCACTTGTTGTTATCTCATACCCTCATCCTTTACTTAACGCAATTCTTACTTGCTCATATTGATATATCTTGTGCTAGTTGAATTGCTTAGTTGTTCCTACATTTCCATATCTTGTAATATTGTTTGTGCTTGCTAGTTTCCTTCAGTGCCTATCTTGTTTAGCATAGATTGTTGGTGCACTTAGTTGAGCCTAGCATATTTAGGTTTTGTGCTTGAAAGGTATCCGTTTAGTTTAATTCCGCATTAGGATAAAGCCAAATCCGTAACAATTTTAAAACACCTATTCACCCCCCCCCCTCTAGTCGTCATCTAGATCCTTTCAACTATAATGTTTGGACCAAGCACGGAGAAAGAGGGGTTATGATGGAAGACAATGAAGAAGAAGAGGACGATGACAGTTATCCTAGCCATGACGGGTTCCCTGAATACGATGGTACAACAATGGGGGAAGAAGCTGAGCCGGCAATGCGGGAAGAAGCTAAAGAAGAGGCATCAGATGAGCCCGCTGATGATCTTGGTCGGGCCATTGCCGATGCAAAGAGAAACTGCGCAAGTGAAAAGGAGAGGCTGAAGTTGCAGCGCATGTTAGAGGATCACAAGAAATTGTTGTACCCAAATTGCGAAGCTGACAAGAAAAAGCTGGGCACCACACTGGAATTGCTGCAATGGAAGGCAGAGAATGGTGTATCTGACAAGGGATTTGGAAAGTTGCTGATAATGTTAAAGAAGATGCTTCCAAAGGACAACGAATTGCCCGACAGTACGTACGAAGCAAAGAAGGCTATCTGCCCTCTAGGATTAGAGGTGCAGAAGATACATGCATGCCCTAATGACTGCAGCCTCTACCGCGGTAAGTACGTGGATTTGAATGCATGCCCGGTATGCGGTGCATTGCACTATAAGATCAGCCGCGATGACCCTGGTGATGTCGAGGGTGAGCGCCCCAGGAAGAAGATTCCTGCCAAGGTGATGTGGTATGCTCCTATAATACCACAGTTGAAATGTTTGTTCCAAAACAAAGAGCATGCCAAGTTGATGCGATGGCACAAAGAAGACCGTAAGAAAGACGGGAAGTTGAGAGTACTCGCTGACGGGTCGCAGTGGAGAAAAATCGAGAGGAAGTGGAGGGACTTTGCAGATGACGCAAGGAACGTATGGTTTGGTCTAAGCGCAGATGTCATTAATCCTTTTGGGGAGCAGAGCAGCAATCATAGCACCTGGCCTATGACTCTATGTATGTATAACCTTCCTCCTTGGTTGTGCATGAAGCGGAAGTACATTATGATGCCAGTGCTCATCCAAGGCCCTAAGCAACCCGACAACGACATTGATGTGTACCTAAGGCCATTAGTTGAAGAACTCTTACAGCTGTGGAATGAAAAAGGTGTACGTGCATGGGATGAGCACAATAAGGAAGAATTTGACCTACATGCGTTGCTGTTTGTGACCATCAATGATTGGCCTGCTCTCAGTAACCTTTCAAGACAGGCAAACAAGGGATACCGCGCATGCACGCTCTGTTTGGATGATACCGACAGTATATATTTGGATAATTGTAAGAAGAATGTGTACCTGGGGCATCGTCGATTTCTTCCGAGCAGGCATCCCGTAAGAAAGAAAGGCAAGCATTTCAAAGGTGAGGCAGATCATCGGACGAAGCCTCGACATCGTACTGGTGATGATGTACATGATATGGTCAAGGATTTAAAGGTAATCTTTGGAAAGGGTCCTGGCGGACAATCTGTTCCGAATGACGCTGACGGACGCGCACCCATGTGGAAGAAGAAATCTATATTTTGGGACCTACCCTATTGGAAAGACCTAGAGGTCCGGTCTGCAATCGACATGATGCATGTGACGAAGAATCTTTGCGTGACCCTGCTTGGCTTTTTGGGCGTGTATGGGAAGACAAAAGATACACCGGAGGCACAGGAGGACCAACAACATATGCATGGAAAAGACGGCATACATCAGGGTCATGCCAGCTACGCTCTTACCAAAGAAGAGAAGGAAATCTTCTTTGAATGCCTGCTCAGTAAGAAGGTCCCGTCTGGCTTCTCGTCGAATATAAAGGGAATAATAAATATGGTAGAGAAAAAGTTCCAGAACCTAAAGTCTCATGACTGCCACATGATTATGACGCAACTGCTTCCGGTTGCATTGAGGGGGCTTCTATCGAAAAACGTTCGATTAGCCATTGTGAAGCTATGTGCATTCCTGAGTGCAATCTCTCAGAAGGTAATCGATCCAGAAATCATACGAAGTTTAGAGAATGATTTGGTGCAATGTCTTGTCAGTTTCGAGTTGGTGTTCCCACCATCCTTCTTCAATATCATGACGCACGTCCTAGTTCACCTATGCGAAGTTCTGGGTCATGTATTTCTACACAATATGTTCCCCTTTGAGAGGTTCATGGGAGTCTTAAAGAAATATGTTCATAACCGTGCTAGGCCAGAAGGAAGCATCTCCAAGGGCCATAAAAATGTAGAGGTCATTGAGTTTTGTGTTGACTTTATTCCTGACCTTAAACCAATTGGTGTTCCTGAATCGCGGCATAATGGCAGACTGGGTGGAAATGGCACGCTAGGACCGAAAGCAATAATATGTATGGACGGGCATTCTCTCACTCAATCACACTACATAGTTCTACAAAATTCCGCCTTGGTGGCTGCATATATCGAGGAACACAAGAATATTCTACGCTCCAAACACCCGGAGCAGTCTGACGACTGGATTACACGCGAACAAACGGGGACTTTTGCCGGTTGGTTGCAGACACGTGCCATGCATGACGACGCTGTTGAAGATGACCTGTACTTGCTGTCCCAGTTACCATCTTCGAATATAATGACTTTCAAAGGGTACGAGATAAATGGGAATACATTTTACATGATCGCCCAAGATAAAAAGAGCACCAACCAAAACAGTGGTGTCTGCTTTGATGCAGCAACCAAGAGGGGAAATGACACATATTATGGTTACATAGAGGAGATATGGGAACTTAACTATGGACGTGGTTTGAAGGTCCCTTTGTTTCGGTGCAAATGGGTCAATCTGACACGAGGCAGGGTAATGGAAGACCCGCAGTACGGAATGACAACAGTGGATCTCAACAATCTTGCGTACGCAGACGAACCATTCGTCCTAGCCAATGATGTGGCGCAGGTTTCCTATGTGAAGGACATGTCTACCAAGCCGAGAAAAAGCAAAGATAAGGAAGCGAATACATCATACAATGAGCCAAAGCGCCACATAGTTCTTTCAGGGAAAAGAAACATCGTGGGAGTGGATGACAAGACAGACATGTCAGAAGATTATGAAAAGTTTCATGAAATTGCTCCCTTCAAAGTGAATATTGACCCGAGCATCTAGTTAAATGATGAAGATTGTCCATGGTTACGGCGCAAAGGGACACACGCGAAGAAAAAGTTTTACACCCAAAGATCCCACTCTGGGATGTGACCGGCTTCACTGTCATCACTTTCTTCTCTAGTGAGTTTCCGGACTTATATATATATCTGGAAAGTCCCACTTTGGACAAACCGTAGGGAATCTTTGTAATAGTTGGGGTGCTTATGTGTTTTGGCATTTGAAATGTGTACTTTTGTGCTTCGGACAAACGTCATCAATTTTCAACCCTTTCTGACTTCATTTGCTATTTTTCATGCATTTACTGAATTTTTTGAGCTAAATGACCCTGAAATTGAAAAGCACAGCAAATGAACTCTGAAAAGGTTGAAAGTTGGCATGGTATCACCATTTCACCCACATAGCATGTGAAAAATAGTTGAGAGGGTTACGGCAAAAACTGGATGCACTTCGTGTACAAAAAGGACAATCTCTTTTGAAGTATCTGGGTTTCGGACGAAAATTCATCTGTTACAAAGGCATTTCATTTTTTTAACTTATTTCAACTCCAGACTTTTTGTGCGTTCAGTATGCACCATTCAAACCCACGTCATCAATTTTCAACCCTTTCTGACTTCATTTGCTATTTTTCATGCATTTACTGATTTTTTTGAGCTAAATTACCCTGAAATAGGGCTGGACGAAAAGCTCGAAGCTCGCGAGCATAATGAGCGCTCGATAGGTCGGCTCGTTTTGGCTCGTGCTCGTTAGTTAATGAACCAAGCCAAACAATGTTTTTTGCTCGTTAAGATTAATGAGCTTAATGAGCGAGCAAACGAGTTTCACGAGCTAACTCGTTTAGCTCGTTAATATTCAAGAATTTTACATGAGACCCCTAGTTCAAATCAGCCCACTAATAAAAGAGTTGTTATTTAGCCCAGCCTTGGGGCCCAGCGCCCCGGACCACTTCGACACTTCTCCTACACCTAGGAGCTAGCTGCCAGGAGACCCTAGAGTCAACCAGGAGCCAGCCTCCAGGAACCAAACATCCATGTTTAATTTATGTCATTGTGAATTTTTGATGGGATCATGGGATTCTTGTTTGTTGTTCATTACCTTAATGTCCTTGTTTAATTTATCCCATTGTGAATTTTTTATGGGTTCATGGGATTCTTTTGTGTTTTTTATTACCTTAACGAGCACTCGTGAACACTCGCGAGCATAACGAGCCAATAATGAACCGAGCCGAACAGAGGTTTTAGCTCGTTAATATTAACGAGCATAATGATAACGAGCTTAACGATAATGAGCTTAATGATAACGAGCCAAACAAGCCGAGCAGCTCGTTAATCCAGCCCTATTGAAAAGCACTACAAATGAACTCAGAAAAGGTTGAAAGTTGGCATGGTATCATAATTTCACTCACATAGCATGTGCAAAAAAGTTGAGTGGGTTATGACAAAAACAGGATGCACTTCGTGTACAAAATGGACAATCTCTTTCGAAGTATCAGGGTTTTGGGCTAAAACTCATCTGTTACAAAGGCATTTCATTTTTTAAAACTTATTTCAACTCCAGACTTTTTGTGCATTCAGTATGCACCATTCAAAGCCACATCATCAATTGTCAACCCTTTCTGACTTCATTTGCTATTTTTCATGCATTTACTAATTTTTTTGAGCTAAATGACCCTGAAATTGAAAAGCACTACAAATGAACTCTGAAAAGGTTGAAAGTTGGCATGGTATTATCATTTCAGCCACATAGCATGTGCAAAAAAGTTGAGAGGGTTACGGCAAAAACTGGATGCACTTCGTGTACAAAATGGACAATCACTTTCGAAGTATCACGTTTTCGAACGAAAACTCATCTGTTACAAAGGCATTTCATTTTTTAAATAACCTAAGTATTACCAAATTGAATATAATGATAACGCACACTAGTATTAAATAGAAGAAAAAAGAATCACTGAAAAATCTATTTTTAAAGTAAAGTTATTCACAAACTAGTGATTCATACAAATTTCAAATAATTCAAATTTAAACTATTCAAAGTTAAAAACTACTGGCACTAACAGAAAGTTTATAATTTTTTTACCTAAAGCAAAAAGATTCACAAAGAAACTCTAAATAAAGCTAAAAACAACTCAGAAATAAAAGAAAATAAATAAAGCAGAAAACAAAAAAAATGAAAAATAAATAAATTAAAAAAAGCCCGCCTACTGGGCCACAACGGCCTGCATACGACTAGAAACCCAACCTGTAGTTGAGCCAGGATGCAGGCCCGCAAGGCCCAGTAGGCCCACAGGGCAGCACAGGTGAGGTAAGCCCAGAAGGCCTGCTTTAGAGAGGAGCTCGAAAGAGCAGCCGCGGCTGGGTTTATAAACCAGTGCGGCTGCCCTTCGCTGGGCGAGGTGGGACTAAACTTCGTGCACCGCGGCTGTGGCAGCGCACCGCGGCTGTGGCAGCGCACCACCTTTAGTCGCGGTTGGTGGCTCCAACCGCGACTAAAGGCTCCCCTTTAGTCCAGGTTGGAGCCACCAACTGCAACTAAAGGTGGTCGCTTCCCGCCGCTTCGGCTGGCCAAAAAGTGACCTTTAGTCCCGGTTGGTGGCTCCAACCGGGACTAAAGGGGGGCGGATATATATACACCACTTGAAATTTTTTCAGTTTTCCTCTGCTTCTTCGTCTCTTCGACCACACGAACAGAGGACATCGCCACCGCCCCCGACGCGCCGCCAGGCTGCCCCGATGCCGTCGCCGCCCCCGACGCGCCGCCCCCCTTCGCTGCCCCCCCGTCGCCGCCCCCGTCGCGCGCCGCCCCCCGTCGCATCGCCTCGCCGGCCGTCGCCCCGCTGTGAGCCCATGCCACCATGGGCGCCCTCCCATCGATCGAGCCCGCACACACACACACACATGCATGAACACACACACGCACACACGCACACACATTTTCTTATTTTCTGTTTTTTAGTTTTTTATACTTTTAGTTATAGTAATGTTAGATGAATTAGATATATAAATGTTAGATGAATGTTTTTTTAGTTTTTATACTTTTAGTTATAAAAATGTTAGATGAATTTTAGATATATAAATGTTAATTAGATGAACTTTGACATTTTTTTTCACTAGATGATTAGATGTATATTGAAAAAAATTGAATGTTGCATATTTCACGATGCAACATTTGATCCAATGTAACTAGATGCAAGAATTTTGACATATGTCAAAGTTTGATCATATGTCCAAATTTGAATTTTGACATATGCAACATTTGATTATATGTCAAAGTTTGATCGTATGTCAAAGTTTGATATCTAGTGAAATATGATCAAATATGCAACATTTGATCATATGTCAAAGTTTGAATTTTGACATAGATGCAAGAATGACATAGATGTACATTTGAGAGGAAGTTTCAATTTTGACATCCAATGTAACTAGAATTTTGACATTTGATCCAATGTATAGCAATTGGTATTTGCAAAAGTTACATATTTTAATGTTGTATTTGTAAAAGTTTGTTATTTATTTGCAATTAATTAGTATATGTATGTATAGTACAATAGATTCTCTTAGTCTTTTAATAAGGGATTTATCAAGAATGCCCCCATTATGGATGTGCACAAGTCGATCCATTTTTTTCCTGATCTCATATATATATATATTCTTCTATATGTCACGTTGTCTGTCAAAGTATTGAAGAAATCCATGGCTTCATCATTAGCCGGAAGTAACAGGCGTATGATGGTACGAAGCTCTCCAAAGTTGTTTTGGAACGGAGTTCCTGATAGGATAATTCGCTTTTTGGTACGAATTTCAGCAAAGGCCTTCCAAATAGCGATATTTGGAAGGCTCTTGCTGAACTTCGTACCAAAAAGCTAATTATCCTATCCGGGACTCCGTTCCAAAACAATTTGGAGAGCTTCGTACCATCATGCGCTTGTTACTTCCGACTAATGATGAAGCCATGGTTTTCTTGAATCCTTTGACACTAGACAACGTGACATATAGAAGGGTAGATGAGATCAGAAAAAATATGGATCATTTTCTGCACATCCAGAATGGCGCCATTTTGTTAAATCCCTTAAAGGTTAAGAGAATCCGTTATGATTCTGAATCCTGGTCCTAGCCAGGGACTAAAGGTTTTCCTCGTATATTAAGAAATCACAATCCAAACATTTAAAAAATGTTACATTTGCATAGAATTTGTTCTCGACCTCAACGATGCCCGGCCTGCATCCTTGTCGTCGACCCGTTCACGACGACGTCCTGCTTCAGAGGCGCCATGTCTGGGACTGGGCTCTGCCAGGCTAGCACTGGGAGGTGCTACCTTCAAGGGCGCGCATCTTGGTGAGGAACCCTGGTCCCGTCGTCGACCCGGAGCTTCTTTGGTGGCGGGCGCGTGGGCCACATTCGGTGCGGAGACTGGCGTCCCCCGCGGAGGTGTTACGTCACCGTGTCAGGGAGGAGGACGAGCACGTCCATCGCTACATGGTTGCGTTGGACGTCAGGTTCTCCAATACCTGGCAGGTTCTTCAGGGATCTCACCCGAGCTATGATCCTGTGATGGTTCCTTCTCTTTGGGTGTCCACCACGAGCGAACAAAATTATTCGATAGTATTCGATCTGTATTAGCTAGTGATGTATTCGAGATTATAATTATTCGATAATATTTGAGATGATGTATTCGAGATTATATTCGATGATGCATATCAATTATCTGGATTATTCGAGATGCATATTATCTACTATGATTTAGTTTTTCCTTATTGATTGCATGCATGCATTCTAATTTGAATACTAAATTGTTTTATCTTTCTTTTGGATTAGTTAAATAAAAGCTATGGACAATACTGGCAGAGAAGGAGAAGAGGCCCTGTTCGACATCATACGCTCCCCGAGCCTAGATGGGAATGAAGAAGATGACGGCTCACAATATCTAAACCCTACCGGTGAGGGTATGATATTTGATGAAGACGAATGAATAGATGAAGTCCAGAATTTCGATGACAAAGGAAATGTTGTTCTTGAAATAACAAAGACCGGCGAGGTATATTTATATAAGCAGGCATCTGGTGATCATCACATGTTTTAATTGATTTGTATATATATTAACGAATCGATCTTTCTTCTTTTAGCCCTCCGGATCGAGCAAATCTTCTACAAGCAGCAGGACAGTTCGAGGCCCGGCCAAAAAGTTGAAGGATGGCGTAAAGTACAACATCGATGCCATCAAACCTAAAGGCAAACCGCGTGAACCTAAGAAGAATGCGAACAAGTTCATTCGTCAATGCGGAGTTACTCTCAGGGACCAAATCCCGATCTTCATTCAAGAATGGAAAAAGCCAGCAAAGGAACTTCCAGATGTTACTTTTGTCGATCAAAGAGCAAAAGATGGGCTTTGGGAATCTCTCATGTCACATTTCACCCTACCAGATCATTTCACAGATGCACATGTGGAGAAAGTCAAGAACGCTGCTCTTAGGAAGATGGCGATAGCATTCAACAACCACAAGAAAAGTATATGGGCCGCGTACGTCAATGCAGGAAGGAAGACTCCAGAATTCAAGGGAACACTGGAGAAGGCAAGAGCTCACTGGGACGCTTTCGTGAAATTCAAGGAATCGGAAGTAGCTTAGGAACGGTCGAGAAAAAACAAGATTAATGCCGCGAAAAAGGTGTGGCGCCATAAGCTGGGGCCAGGTGGCTACGAGGTGGCCCGGCCTAAGTGGGATCTCACTAAGCAAGAGATGATGGATGCAGGGGTCACTTCAGTTACATTGAGCTGGCCCCCCAGGTCCATGACTTGGTTCTATGCGCATGGGGGGACGTTGGACCCAAAGACAGGCGAGGTTTGGAGCGGGCAAGTCTTAAAGGAGCCGATGTGCGTATACTTGTTGCAATAGAAGAGGCTCAAACGGGGGTGTTCAAGCCCAACAGAGAGAACGACGAGCATACGCGCGCCCTGAAGAATCCTGAACACCCGGGAAGAACACGAGGCAAAGGCGTTGTTCTATGGTTTGAGGGGTTTGCGGACTGGAACGCCGACTACAGAAGCCGTGCGAGAAAGAAGCAGCAGGAGGAGCAGAAGAGGAAGCTGGAGGAGGAGGAGAGGAAGCAGGAAGCAGACCGCCTTCACATCGTAGAATCAAAGCATCCGGAGTTGGCACTCGCTTTCCAGCGGAAGCAGCAGCAGATGGACTCACTTAGCTAGGAAAGGGGGTCTCAGCAGCGGCAGCAGCTAGCGGATCCAGCATTGGATAGCACCGTCCCATCCATGCCGAGAAGCAGCGTGGGTTCCGCCCCGGGCGATGATGCACTGCTGGATAGATACCCTGTGGATGATATCATAGATACGACAACTTGTGAGCTACACTTTAAAATGAAGAACATATCCATGAAGGTGGCGGACGGCGTTGCTTATACAAATCCCCCTGAAGCAACCTTCCATTGCAATCCGATTCCAGCTGGCTATGCTCGTGTCGGGGTTGATGAAGTGGTGGCACAATATTCGGGGCTAGAGCTTGACATTCCTGGAGGTGACGACGAGCGCACACTGGGAGAGGCCGTACATCGCATCATTCTATGAAGAAAGGATTGCATCGTCTTTCCAAGGCCACCGACACCGCGTCAGCCGGCTCCTCCTCCAAGTCCGCCACCGCCTCAGCAGACTCCCGCTCCTCCAAGTCTGCCACCGCGTCAGCAGACTCGTCCTCCTCCAAGCCCGCCACCGCGTCAGCCGACTCCTCCTCCTCCAAGTCCGGCACCGCGTCAACCGACTCCTCCTCCTCCTCCAAGTCTGGCACCGCGTCAGCCGACTCCTCCTCCAAGTCAGGCACCGCGTCAGCCATCTCCGCCGCCTCAGCGGGCTCCGCCGCCTAAGCAATAGCGGAAGAGAGGCGCCGCAGCTACGGCGGCTAGCGGTACAACAGGAGGCAAGAAATACAGATTTGGTCCAAGCCTTAAGCCTCTTCCGAGGTTGCCTTACCACCTGACTGACGAGGAAAATGAGATCGAAGTGCAAGCCCAAGTGAAGGCCCATTTTGGACCGAAACCGCCCCCGCCGCCAGAGGAGAAAGTACCTGAGCATGTCATTGACCACTTTATTCGTATGGCTCATCCACCAGCTCCCAAGCATATTGACTCAGACTATGAGCGCCAAATCAAGAAGTCATATGAAGCACAAAAAAAGGAGTCGAGCTTGAGCTCGAGCTCGAGCCAAGCAACTGCCAAAAAAAGCGGGAAAACTGTTCTCCAACTGGGAGAACAGGCGGTGCAATCGATCCCCCCGCTCATTGTACCAACACATGTGAGTACCAGCGCCGATCAGCTGGTAATAACCGACGATCATAGAAGACAGGCTAAAGAGGCCGGTGTCACTGTAGAACAACTCCTAGGCATCGAGCCCATCGAAACGTTTAAAGAGGAGGAACAAAAACGGAAATATGCCCGCGGCGAACCTATGGTCAAGCCTGAGGAGATCAAGCGTCTATCAATGAAAATGTATGAATTGCATCAATGGTACATGAGAGAAGCTAAGACTACCGATAAAGAGTCCCTCATGGTGCAAGTCAAAGAAGAGCATTACTTCCATGAAAAAGATCTGTGGGTTGAGTTTCAAGAACTGTTTCAGTTATTCAATCAAGACGCACTCGACAAATCTATCGTCAGTTGCTATTGCCTGTAAGTGATTTCTTTCTGTAAGTTAAGTCTCTATCTAGCTGTAGTGCTTGTTCATTAACTGTAATTATCCTCACTATATTCTTTTCTGTGGTATTATGAAGAATGAAGATCTATGAAATGAAAAAAGCTAGACGCTATGACATTGGGTTCATTGACCCAAATACCATTAATCAAGAGACATGGTCACGTGAATAAGATAGACCATACACAGAGAAAACCTTGCTAGAGTTCTTGGTGCGACTAAATACCCAACCAGAAATACTACTTCCTTATAACTTCGGGTGAGTGACATTGTCTTGTACTACAAATTCTGTTTTTGCTTACTAGATGTTAATAAGTGTAGTTGATGAGTTATGCACATGCCCGCTTAATTATACAAACGTGTGCGCATGCAGTTTTCACTGGATCTTGTTAATCATTGAAGTTGACAAGGGAAAAGTTCAAGTACTGGACTCACTACTTAAAGATGCTAATGAATACTCAATCGTGAGATGGATGGTCGACAGGTAATTTCAATCATTATCGCACTATGTCGGCCTCTTTAGTTCGTTTCCTGATATCAACTAATTAATAACTCATTTATTCATTTTCTTTGCCGGCGGGCAGTGCTTGGGAAAAGTTCATCAAAAAGGTTAAAGGCCAATGGAAACAACAGCTGACATGGTAGCGAGCCAAGGTAATTAATTAAGTAGTACTAGCTAGCTAATTAACATCTCTTTAATTCTAGTTTCAATACCATTATCATGCTTGATTAATTATTATCTGATTTAATTCTATTCTCGTAAAGGCCCTGAAGCAGGCACCGGGAACTAATTTATGTGCATACTATGTTTGCGAGAACATTCGCATGATGGCGTCCGAAAGGAGCAAAGATGATAGAAACCAATGGGTACGTTTGCCAGAACACTATTCACAATTTTTACATCATTATCTAATATATACACACACAACTAATACATGCATATTGATCTCCTTTAAAGATGAGGGACATGCGGGATAAGCTCCTACCAGAGAATCGCGTACGAGCGATTCAAGAGGAAATAGCGGGATTTTTGCTCGACGAGGTCATAGATCCCAAAGGAGAATACCATTACACCATACCGAGCTAGATCGACCTAATGCCTCCATGTAAAATATTTGCAAATTGTAGGAGAAATTGTATATATATATGTATGTGAATGGTCGTGCAAGCAATTCAATTATATATATATATATGATCGGTTCTATGAGAAATTCTATTTATATATATGCATAACGTGTACAATATGTAGTAGCGTAAAATATGTTTAAAATGAAAAAGAATTAAATGCAAAACACAAAACTAAAACGAAAAATAAATCATAAACCCATAAACCCCTAAACTTTTTAGTCCCGGTTGGTGTTACCAACCGGGACTAAAGGTCTCCCAGCCCCCGGCGGGCGCTCGTGCCACGTGGTGGGCCTTTGGTCCCGGTTCGTGTTGAACCGGGACTAAAGGGGGGGGACCTTTAGTCCCCACCCTTTAGTGCCGGTTGCAGAACCGGCACTAAAGGCCCGTACCAACCGGCACTACAGCCCGATTCTGCATTAGTGTCATGGTCAAAGACGAGCGGCCGGATGGTCTTCAACGCCTGAGAATTAGGTGCCAAAGCACCTACATCATCAACCTCGGCACCCACGGACGCCACCTGGCCAATAGCCACAGGTGAGAGACCAATAGCAACATCCAAACTTCCATGGTCCACAAAGGCGAGGGGCTGACTGGGCTCCAACGACCGCGGTGAGGTCGTTGTCGGCATCGCCAAGCCGCTGCAAGTTACCCCATCTCCTTAGAAAGGACAATCAAATAGACAAAGTGGGCTCCCCACAAAGCTTCTACAACTCGGGGATAATTTGCAACACTGGAGCCACGACCTCGACAATGACTTCACTCCTAGAAGCAATCGACACGACAGGTAGAGGCGAGGGGCAAGATCTAGCGTGATGGAAGAGATCTCCATACATGCCTACTTCCCGATCGTCAGAACCAACCTGGATCTCAAGCAGGGACACAATGGGCACAACCTGGAGCTTGGCGAGAGCGGCCTCTGCACTTGCCAAAACACACTCGGCTCGCACAATGCAGCCGTGAAACCCAGACCAAAGCAGCTTAGTCTACTCCACAAGGACGGGTTGCAATGCCACGTCAACCGGGGTTGCATCGATATCCGATGCAAGTGGTGGGGTGAAAGGTGGAGTGGCATGTCGCGGCGTTGTAATCCGCTATTCCGTAAGGGGCTGATTTGGATCCATATGTTTCATGATATGGTTAGATTTATCTTAATTCTTCTTTCGTAGTTGCGGATGCTTGCGAGAGGGGTTAATCATAAGTAGGTTGTTCGTTCAAGTAAGAACAACACCTAAGCGCCGGTTCTCCCACATAACAACTTATCAAAGTAATGAATGGGAGTCAATGAATCATGATGAAGTTAACTAGACGAAATTTCCATGTGTCCTCGATAATGCTTTGCTCATTATAAAAAACACTTTCGGCTTGTCCTATGCTGTAAAACAATTGGGCCACCTTGCTGCACTTTATTACTATTGCTACTTGTTACTTGCTACGAACTATTTTGCTATCAAATTACCTATCACAACTACTTTAAAATACTTGCAGAGAATACCTTGCTAAAAACCACTTATTGTTTTCTTCTGCTCCTCGTCGGGTTCGACATTCCTACTTATCGAAAAGACTATGATTGATCCCCTATTCTTGTGGGTCATCAATCCCCCACAAACTTAGTCGCCGATTCCAGCAAAAAACACCTTAGCTTCCAGCCAAACAAAATGCCAGCTGTAACATCGGTACCACCGCAGCTCCTTCGCGGTGACGTCTCTTGCAAGAAAGCCGCGGCCGCCGTCATGGTTGGATGCAGCACCACCGGCCATAGGTTGCAGCTCGTCGCCCTGTGGTTGTAGCGTTTGTCGGCACCATCGTGTGGTTGCAACTTTTGTCAAAGCGGTCGTAGCATCTATTGTCGTCGATTGAAGCCTTTGTCGTTCATGATTTTAGGATCTGTCGGCGCCAGGCCGTCATGGATTTGCAGCTTCTTGTCATATGGTTGTAGCACCTCAATGCGCCGGTTGCAACACGCGGCACGGTTCGAGCAAAAATGTCCGTCGCGGTTGCAGAAAAAATTCACCATGGTTGTATCCCGACGTCAGCCGGTTCCAGCAAAATTCCACCATGGTTGTAGCTTGACGTCGGCCAGTTCCAGTGCACGATCACCACGTCTTCAACCTCTGGCTTACCAGTCACAGCTCTAGCGATCGCTGGTCGCCTCCGCCTGGCTTGCCGGTCGTAGCATCCGTTGCTCGCTCCGTCGCGCGCGGCCATGGCTACCTCCCCCAGCCGTCATCTTGTAGACGGGCTGTTCAAGCACACGGTGAGCCCGGAAAAAACGGTGGTTAGCAACGGGGCGCCTGGGGGACATGGCTGCGTGCGACCTCACCGGCCAGTGGTTGCTCGTTGATGGCAAAGAAAGCTGACGAGAGGAAGAAGAAAGGAAGGAGGTCGGTCAGGCCATGGAGGGAAGAAGAAGATAATGTGTCCGGGCACAAGTGTTTTCCTTGATATATTGGCTTTGGCCTTTCTCCAAAAAAAGATTGCAATGGAAAGTACTCCTGCGTTTCCAAAATATAAGGCGTTGGTTGACTTTTTTTGTCTTCTTTACACAATGTTGACTATAACTTTCACGTATTGTATGGTTATAAAATTAGTATACAGGCATATGAAACAAAAATTTTTGGCAAGACAAATATGATGATGCCATTTATACATGTTCAATCCATGTATTTTGATATATATTAGTAGTCAAAGTCATGCATCAAAGACCGTACAAAATCTATCGTGCCTTATATATTGGGAAGGAGGGAGTACTGGATTTAATTAGGTTTTTTTAGGGGGCTGGATTTAATTAGCTAGGGCTGAAACTCAGCAACACACACTTTTTGTTGTTGTTGTTGATCAGGGGAAGCAACACACACATATTTAGGCCTGCCAGTATTTTCTCCACACCCTGAGTGCCCGAGCAGCTCTGCTATCCAGCCGCCGCCCCTCTCCACTCCTCTGGGTCCCATCTTTCTCCCCCAAATCCCCAAATCCAGCCTCACTCGAAGGAAGCCAAACCCTAAGCATCGGCGGCGCGGCCATGAAGGAGGAGCGCGGCTGCAGCAGCGAGAAGCGGCGGGTAGAGTGGGCGTCGCTTCAGCCGGAGCTTGTCCAGCTCATCGCCGATCGCGTCCTCTCCACCAGCGGCGTCGACGAGTACACGGGCATGAGGTCTGTCTGCCCCACCTGGCGCTCCGCCGTCGCTAAGCCATCTCCGCATGCCGTAGTCGCCGACCTCCGGTTCCGGCCACGGCAGTGGGTCCTGCTCCACGGGGCGGACGACCAAGAAGGCCGGCCCCTCTTCCTCAACGTCGCCACAGGGCGCTTCCCGCACCTGCGCCTCCCGCTGCTTCGTGACTACATCTTCGTCGGTGCATCCGACGGTCTCCTCGTCCTCGGGGCCAGGGAGCTCCCGCATGCCACTCGCCTCCTGAACCCATTGACTGGTGACATGCTTCCCTTTGCGGCGCCGATACCTCCGGAAGATTGGGTGGAGACTGCAATTGCTGGCTTTGAACCAACTCTTATCTTCTCTTTCGAACCAGTCTACGGCAAATACCAAGATATCCCAGCTTATTCTTCTTTGGAGCGAGGTGTGGTGACGCGGTTTACTCTGCTGATCCAATGGGCCAGCTCCGCGCGGTCAAGTTTCATGATGCTGCTTCGAACCAGGAAGCCCTGTTCTACCTTCGGAGCATGGTCACCTATGCAGGCAATGTTTATGTGCTCAGTTCTGGAGGAACCTTAAGCAAGATCGTTTGGACCGGTGGCCACTGGTATGCGGAGCGGATAATGGAGGTTGAGAAGGACTACACTGTTGCTCTTGTTGAGTCAGCCGGTAAACTGCTGCTTGTTAGAGAGCAACCCGAAATCATTCAAGTTTTGTGCATCGATGTGAAGCGGAAGGTGCTTGAACCAATAGAATGTCTCGGCAGCAGCGCGCTCTTCATAAGTCATGGCAACTGTATGGTAGTTGATGCAGATATGCTTCCTTCCATCAAGGGCAACTGCATCTACAGCATTTCTTTTGCTGGAATCCAGTTGGACAGCATACACGTCTTGTATGACCTCAGCGATGGCAAGAAAAGATGCTTTTCCGGCCCTCTGATTCCTGGAGATGGTCCTCCACCTGAAAGTGATATCATTCATGAAGGCCCTTTGAGCCTTGCTCAGGTTCTCCTCACCCGGTATCCAAGAGTTAAAGCTCAACTAGTTCGTATCCAGCATATCTAATTTGTACGCCTTTAGTACTTCAATTATGACTTGCTAAACTTCAAATGTCATGCAGCTACCTCCATGGTAATGAATTGAATTCCTTGGCAACTAGTCTTCTTTCTTGCTGGACTGGACTGTAGAATGCCTAGATGCTGGATTGGTTGTTTGCTGGGCACAAGTTGTTGCAGCTTCTTGCTGCTGATTCTCTAAGCAGGAGCTTCATCCATTCTTGCTGTAGTAGTAGCTTTGTAATGTATCTGGTGCTGTTTCTGCTGAGTAGTTCTGAGTGTAGTTTTTGGTGTTCCCAGTTATGTTATCCACCCTTGCCTGGTACTGATCTTATTTTGTTAATGAAATCGCTAGCCGTGTTACGTAATCCTATAAAAAAATACTGTAGTTTTCCTTCTGACATTACTCACATTTTCCGGCATGTGAGTATGATGCGTTGATTGTGATGGAGCTAAGCCTACTAAATCTATAAGTTGGCGTTTGTTCCCCTTGCCTCATTCCCTCAAACATATATTTGCTCCGTTAAGAAAATTTCAGTGTACGACAGCACTATTTTCGAGTCGAACGACTAGTTGCGACTAGTCGTCGACTAGTCGATGAGTCATAACAGGGAGTCGACTCAAACACCTCGACTAGTCGAGACTGGTCGATCGGCAAGGCACGACTCATCAAGCGTAGCTACCCTGGAACAACTCGTCGACCCGAAAACCTTGTATGACAGACAGGGTAAGTGATTATAAATCTCTTATCACTATTGGAATTTTCATATATGGCAGGTGTCAGCGTCTTCGCCGAGAGCCAAAACACGGACACTCGGCAAACTAAACAACGCCGAGAGCCACTCTCGGCAAACCTGGCTTCACGGCAACTTCCTACTTTGCCGTCACGGGGTCACGGCGAACCAGCACCGCACGGCAAACGGCGCAAACGCCGAGAGCGGCGCACGGCAAAGAGCAGCCACGTGGCGTGCCCGTTCGCAACAGACGGCTCCGTCAGTTACTTTCCATATTACCGAGAGTCTCTTTTCGAAGCTCGGCAAATTATATGCCATGTCCTATTTTCCATTTTTGTGTGTTTTCTTTTGCCCTCTATGTTTTTGTCTTATATTTCATATCTTTTAATGACTAAAGTTTCAAAATGCCATGACTTGTGTTTTGTGTTAGATTTTTTCAAATCTCAACTTCTAAGCACTACTCCCTCCGTTCCTTTATAAAAGAAAAATTCTTACCTAGCACGGCTACAAACGGTGAAGACCCCTAGACCTAGGGTTACGACCTGTACCGACAGGGCTCTCGGTACATGCAGCTATTATCGAAAACGGTTATCGACCCTCGGTACTGATCGTAAGCCACATCATATTTACCTTTTATTTGTGTGTGTATATTTGCCACTCTCATTTTGTGTCTGATATTTCATGTCTTTTAATGACTCAAGTTTCAAAATGACATGACTTTTGATGACTTGTGTTTTGGGCTATATTTTTTCAAATCTAAACTTCTAAGCACTATAAAGTAAAAGAAATGAAAACAGAGACCTGTCGTAACATGGAGAAGCAGGTATTCATCAACCCCTACCCCCTCTCGGTGCATGTCAACGTCGTAGACCGTCCGGGCCTCCGTAAGGGCGCACGGCCGGAAAACCCCATCTCGCTAATGTCTTACTAAAATGATAAGGTGCTTTGCGAAGCATGTAAGAAAATAAAAGAGATGTAAATAATAACAAAAGGAATAACGCATATTTACCAAGCACGACTACGAATGGAGAGGATGTGCGGACCTAGGGTTAGGACCTTTACCGAGAGCCGTTAATCGGCTCTCGGTAAAGGTTTATGATATTTCATGACTTTTAATGACTAAAGATCCAAAATGCCATGAGTTTTGATGACTTCTGTTTTCGGTTAGATTTTTCAAATCTCAACTTTTAATTAAGCACTACATATAAAGTAAAAGAATGAAAACAGTGATCTGCCGTAACATCGAGAAGCAGGTATTCACCAACCCCTATCCCCTCTCAGTGCCTGTCAATGACGTAGACCGCCGGGGCCATAGGTTGGGTGCTTGATCGGGAAGTCGCCGGGGTGGGGGGGGGGGGGTCCGGCAAATGGCCCTGCATGCATGCGTGTGGCCAAGGCAGATGTATGAAAGGGTGGTGTGGTGTACCAATACCCAATGCACATCCTTGACGTGGCAGATGCCTCACAAACCGGACACATGCACGGGCACGAACGTCGAGGACTAGCTGCGTTCGTCACCCAGATCGAGCCTTTGGTGGGCGATCCTGTGACAGAACAGGCTTAGACTTGGTCTGTCATCTCGCGACGACCTGCCGTAACACGAAGAAGCAGTTGTTCACCGTGGCCTACCCCCTCTCGGGGCCGGTCAATGCCCTAGACCGCCGGGGCCACCGGATGGGTCCTCGATCTGGAAACCGCCTGAGGGGGGGAGGGGGGACCACACCTGCATGCGCAAGGCCCCATGCATATGCATGCAAATGGCTGGTGTGTTGTTGGAATAACCTATGCACGTCCTTCATGTGACACATGCCTCACGAACCACACAGACGGGCGGGGACGTCGAGGACCGGCTGCGTTCGTCTGCGAGACCGAGTCTTTGGTGGGCGATCCTGTGACAGAACGGGCTTAGACTTGGTCTGTCATCTCGCGACGACCTGCCGTAACACGAAGAAGCAGCTGTTCACCGTGGCCTACCCCCTCTCGGTGCCGGTCAATGCCCTAGACCGCCGGGGCCACTGGATGGGTGCTCGGTTTGTAGAACCGGGCGACGGCCATCTGAAAAGCAGAAAACAAGACGGTAACTATAATGTGGTAAGGTGGTTTGCCAAGCATGGAAGAAGACAACAAAAAAAGTGTAAGACATATTATCGAGAATGCACACAAAGGGAGAAGAGAAGCGTTCTAGGTTTAGGTGATTTGCCGAGAGCTACTCTCGGTAAAGGCAGGCATTACCGAGAGCCGAGAATCGACCCTCGGTAACCACTTCTCTAATTCTTTATTTTCCCTCTATTTGTGTTTTTGTTTGGCACTCTCTTTTTGTATCTGACATTTCAAATGTTTTTATGACTAAACTTTGAAAATGCCATGACTTTTGATGAACTTTTTCTATGAAAAGGACTTTTTGATGACTTATATATATGTTTTGGCCTATATTTGTTCAAAACTCAACTTTAAGGACTGTAAAGTAAAAAACATGAGAGCAGTGACCTATCGTAACATGAAGAAGCAGGTATTCACCGCGGGCTACCCTCTCTTGGTGCCGGTCAACGCCCTAGACCGCCGGGGCCACCGGATGGGTCCTCGATCTGGAAACCGCTCGAGGGGGGGGGAGGGGGGACCACACCTGCATGCGTAAGGCCCCATGCATATGCATGCAAATGGGTGGTGTGTTGTTGGAATAACCTACGCACGTCCTTGACGTGACACATGCCTCACGAACCACACAGACGGGCGGGAGCGTTGAGGACCGGCTGCGTTCGTCCACGTGACCGAGTCTTCGGTGGGCGATCCTGTGACAGAATGGGCTTAGACTTGGTCTGTCATCTCGCGATGACCTGCCGTAACACGAAGAAGCAGTTGTTCACCGTGGCCTACCCCCTCTTGGTGCCGGTCAACACCGTAGACCGCCGGGGCCACCAGTTGGGTGCTCGATCGAGAAGCCGCCCGAGGAGGGGGGGGTGTCCGGCAACTGGCCCTGCATGCATGCGTGTGGCCAAGGCATATGTATGAAAGGGTGGTGTGGTGTATGAATACCTAATGCACATCCTTGACGTGGCAGATGCCTCACAAACCGGACACATGCACGAGCATGAACGTCGAGGACTAGCTACGTTCGTCACCCAGATCGAGCCGGCGGTGGGCAATCCTGTGAGGGAATGGACTAAAACTGGCTTCACGGTGAACCGTTCACTGAGAGCCAAGCACGCCAAAGGGAGGCCACATGGCATATCCTTTCGGGAGTGACGGCGTCGTCACTTGGTTCACCCTATACCGAGAGCTGCGACGTCACCCTTGGTAAGAACACGTCACACAAACATTTTTCTAACTGGCATGTGGTTCCACTGGTCACATTTATCAGTAAAAGTTTCAAATTATTTGCTAAATATTTTTACAAAAAAAATAATGATGTCTTTGCCGAGAGCAGCGCTCGGTAATGCCCGTGACCAGTGGGACCGGGTGTCCCACATGGCAGCGGACAGTTTGCCGAGTGTCGCCACCCTCGGAAAATAGTGGCAGCCCTATAGAAGTGAAGTGCTCAGCGACTCCTTTTCCAAGAGCCCCTCTCGGAAAAGGAGTGGCACAACAGTATTGTCTTCTCAAACGCCCCCTTTACCGAGAGTTACTCTCGGTAGTCTACAGTTTTCCGAGTGTGGCTCTCGGAAATGTTTCCCATTCCTTCTGCTGTTGAGCTGTTTCTTTCCTGATCCCTGCAGATGAAAACAACTATAGTGCTATTTGGAGTAGTCATACACAGGCATAACTACAGTGCAATTTGGAAATGTTTCCCATTCCTTCTACTATAGGCATAACTAGCACACACAAGTTCACAAATTCATACACGGCACACACAAGTTCACAAATTCATGCATATATGTTGACTAGCAAAACACGTGCACGTCACATAGAAGTTCTAGCAAAACACGTCCACTTCACATAGAAGTTCACAAGTTCATTGACCATCTTGAGGAGTAGGAGGGGCCATCAGGTTAAGATTCTGGAGGAGGAGGAGGAGGAGGGGCATCACTTCCACTGATTCGAGATTGCATAAGAACCTATAAGAGTAGAGTCACGTGAGGGTGGTTCGTCGCTATATAATGAATGTTCTACTCTAGTTTCACTAGTGCAGAATCGGGCTATTGTCCCGGTTCGTAAGGACCTTTAGTGCCGGTTTGTCATGAACCAGGACCAAGTGCCCACCACGTGGCACGAGCCTGCGCCGGGGGGCTGGAGGCCTTTAGTCCCAGTTGCTTACACCAACCGGGACTAAAAGGTTTAGGGGTTTATGGGTTTATGGTTTATTTTTCCTTTTAATTTTGTGTTTTTCATTTCAAACATATTTTACGCTACTACGTATTGTACACGTTATGCATATATATATAAATAGAATTTCTCGTAGAACCGATCATATATATATCATCGAATTTCTCGCACGACCATTCATACACATATATATATATACAATTTCTCCTACAATTTGCAGATCATTACATGGAGGCATTACATCTTGTAATGGTATTCTCCTTTGGGATCTATGGCCTGGTCCAGCAAAAATCCCGCTATTTCCTCTTGAATTGCTCGTACGCGATCCTTTGGTAGGAGCTTATCCCGCATCTCCGACATCTTTAAAGAAGGAGATCAATATGAATGTATTAGTTGTGTGTATATATATATATATATATATATATATATATATATATTAGATAATGTTGTTAAAATTGTGAATAGTGTTCTGGCAAATGTACCCAAAGTGATCTAGTGCTCCTTTCGGACGTCATCATGCGAATGTTCTTGCAAACGTAGTATGCACATAAATTATTCCCCGGCGCCTGCCTCAGTGCCTTTACGAGAATGGAATTCAATCAGATAATAATTAATCAAGCATGATAATGATATTGAAACTAGAATTAAAGAGATGGTAGCTAGCTAGTACTACTTAATTAATTACCTTGAGTCGACACCATTTCAGCTTTTGTTTCCATGAGCCTTCAACCTGTTCGATGAACTTTTCCCAAGCCTTGCCCGCCGGCAAAGAAAATGAATAAAGGAGTTATTAATTAGTTGATATCAGGAAAGGAACTAAAGAGGCTGACATATAGTTCGATAACGATTGAAATTACCTGTCGACCATCCCCCTCACGATTGCGTAGTCATTAACGTTTTTAAGTAGTGAGTCCAGTACTTGAGCTTTTCCCTCGTCAACTTCAATGATTAGCAGGATCCAGTGAAAACTGCATGCGCACACATTTGTATAATTAAGAGGTCATGTGCATAACTCATCAACTAGACTTATTAACATCTAGTAAGTAAAAACAGAATTTGTAGTACAAGACAGTGTCACTCACCCGAAGTTGTAAGGAAGTAGTATTTCTGGTTGGGTATTTAGGTGCTTCAAGAATTGTAGCAAGATTTTCTCTGTGTATGGTCGATCATATTCTTGTAACCATATCTTTTCATTAATAGTATTTGGGTCAATGAATCCAATGCCATAGCGTCTAGCTTTTTTCATTTCATACATCTTCATTCTGCATAATATCATAGAAAAAAATATAGTAAGGATAATTACAGGTAATGAACGAGCACTACAGCTAGCTAGAGACTTAAATTACAGAAAGAAATCACTTACAGACAATAGCAACTGACGATAGATTTGTCGAGTGCGTCTTGATTGAATAACTAAAACATTTCTTGAAACTCAACCCACAGATCTTTTTCATGGAAGTAATGCTCTGCCTTGACACTCACCATGAGGGACTCTCGATCGGTAGTCTTTACTTCTCTCATGTATCATTGATGCAATTCATACATTCTCGTTGATAGCCGCGGGATCTGCTCAGGCTTGACCATAGGTTGGCCGCGGACATATTTCCATTATAGTTCCTCCTCTTTAAACGTTTCGAAGTCCTCGATGCCTAGGAGTTGTTCTACAGTGACACCGACCTCTTCAGCCCATGCCTTCTATGATCGTCGGTTATTACCAGCTGATCAGCGCCGGTACTCACATGTGTTTGTACAATGAGCGGGGGGATCGATTGCACCGACTGTTCTCCCAGCTGGGGAACAATTTTTTTGCTTTTTTGGCAGCTGCTTGGCTCGAGCTCGACTCCTTTTTTTGTGCTTCATATGACTTCTTGATTTGGCGCTCATAGTCTGAGTCCCTATGCTTGACAGCTGGTTGAGCCATATCAATAAAGTGCTGAATGACATGCTCAGGTACTTTCTCCTCTGGCGGAGGGGGCGGTTTCGGTCCAAAATGGGCCTTCACTTGGGTAGCGACTTCGGCTTCGTTTTCCTCTTCAGTCAAGTGGTAAGGCAACCTTGGAAGAGGCTTGAGGCTTGGACCAAATTTGTATTTCTTGCCTCCTGTTGTATCGCTAGCCGCCGTAGCTGCGGCGCCTCTCTTCTGCTGTTGCTTAGGCGGCGGAGCCCGCTGAGGCGGCAGAGACGGCTGACGCGGTGCCTGACTTGGAGGAGGAATCGGCTGACGCGGTGCCGGACTTGGAGGAGGAGGAGTCGGGTGACGCGGTGCCGGACTTGGAGGAGGAGGAGTGGGCTTACGCGGTGGCGGACTTGGAGGAGCAGGAGCCTGCTGACACGGTGGCGAACTTGGAGGAGCAGGAGTCTGCTGACGCGGTGGCGGACTTGGAGGTGGAGCCGGCTGACGCGGTGTCGGTGGCCTTGGAAAGACGATGCAATCCTTTCTCCATAGAATGATATGATGTATGGCCTCTCCCAATGTGCCCTCGTCGTCACCTCCAGGAATGTCAAGCTCTAGCCCCGAATATCCTGCCACCACTTCATCAACCCCGACACGAGCATAGCCAGCTGGAATCGGATTGCAATGGAAGGTTGCTTCAGGGGGATTTGTATAAGCATAGCCGTCCGTCACCTTCATGGATATGTTCTTCATTTTAAAGTGTAGCTCACAAGTTGTCGTATCTATGATATCATCCACAGGGTATCTATCCAGCATTGCATCATCGCCCGGGGCGGAACTCACGCTGCTTCTCGGCATGGATGGGACGGTGCTATCCAATGCTGGATCCGCTAGCTGCTGCCGCTGCTGAGACCCCCTTTCCTGGCTAAGTGAGTCGATCTGCTGCTGCTGCCGCTTGAAAGCGAGTTCCAACTCCACGTGCTTTGATTTTAGTCCTTGAAGGCAGTCTGCTTCCTGCTTCCTCTGCTCCTCCTCCAGGTTCCTCTTTTGCTCCTCCTGCTACTTCTTTCTCGCACGGCTTCTGTAGTTGGCGTTCCAGTCCGCAAACCCCTCAAACCACGGAACAATGCCTTTGCCTCGTGTTCTTCCCAGGTGTTTAGGATTCTTCAGGGCGCGTGTAAGATCGTCGTTCTCTCTGTTGGGCGTGAACACCCCCGTTCGAGCCTCTTCTATTACAACAAGTAAACAGTCGGTGGCTCCTTTAAGACTTGCCCGCTCCAAAACCTCGCCTGTCTTTGGGTCCAACTTTCCCCCATGCGCATAGAACCAAGTCCTGCACCTGGGGGGCCAGCTCAATGTAACTGGAGTGACCCCTGCATCCATCATCTCTTGCTCAGCGAGATCCCATTTAGGCCGGGCCACCTCGTAGCCACCTGGCCCCAGCTTATGGTGCCACTGCTTTTTCGCGGCATTCATCTTGTTTATTCTCGACCGTTCCTGAGCTACTTCTGATTCCTTGAATTTCACGAAAGCATCCCAGTGATTTCTTGCCTTCTCCAGTGTTCCCTTGAATTCTGGAGTCTTCTTTCCTGCATTAACGTACGCGGCCCATATATTTTTCTTGTGGTTGTTGAATGCTATCGCCATCTTCTTAAGAGCAGAGTTCTTGACTTTCTCCAGATCTGCATCTGTCAAATGATCTGGTAGGGTGAAATGTGACATGAGAGATTCCCAAAGCAGATATTTTGCTCTTTGGTCGACAAAATTAACATCTGGATCTTCCTTTGCTGGCTTTTTCCATTCTTGAATGGAGATCGGGATTTGGTCCCTGACAATAACTCCGCATTGACGAATGAACTTGCTTGCATTCTTCTTAGGTTCGCGCGGTTCGCCATTAGGTTTGATGGCATCAATGTTGTACTTTACGTCATCCTTCAACTTTTTGGCTGGGCCTCGAACTGTCCTGCTGCTTGTAGAAGATTTGCTCGATCCGGAGGGCTAAAAGAAGAATGATCGATTCGTTAATATGTATACAAATCAATTAAAACACGTGATGATCACCAGATGCCTGCTTATATAAATATACCTCGCCGGTCTTTGTTATTTGAAGAACAACATTTCCTTCGTCATCATTGTTCTGGACTTCATCTATTCGTTCGTCTTCATCAAATATCATACCCTCACCGGTAGGGTTCAGATATTGCGAGCCATCATCTTCTTCATTCCCATCTGGGCTCGGGGTGCGTATGATGTCGAACAGAGTCTCTTCTCCTTCTCTGTCGGTATTGTCCATAGCTTTTATTTAACTAATCCAGAAGAAAGATAAAACAATTTAGTATTCAAATTAGAATGCATGCATGCAATCATTAAGGAAAAACTGAATCATAGTAGATAATATGCATCTTGACTAATCCAGATAATTAATATGCATCATCGAATATAATCTCGAATACATCGTCTCGAATATTATCGAATACTATAATCTCAAATACATCGTCTTGAATATTATCTCGAATACATCACTAGCTAATACAGATCGAGTATTATCGAATAATCTAGTTCACTCGCGGTGGACACCCAAAGAGAAGGAACCATCACAGGATCATAGCTCGGGTGAGATCCCTGAAGAACCTGCCAGGTATTGGAGAACCTGACGTCCAACGCAACCATGTAGCGACGGACGTGCTCGTCCTCCTCCCTGACACGGTGACGTACCACCTCCGCGGGGGACGCCAGCCTCCGCACCGAATGTGGCCCACGCGCCCGCCACCAAAGAAGCTCCGTGTCGATGACGGGACCCGGGTTCCTCACCAAGATGCGCCCCTGAAGGTAGCACCTCCCAGTGCCAGCCTGGCGGAGCCCAGTCCCGGACATGGCGCCTATGAAGCAGGACGTCGTCGCAAACGAGTCGACGATGAGGATGTAGGTCAGGCATCGTTGACGTCGAGAACAAATTGTATGCGAATTTAACATTTTTAAAATGCTTGGATTGTGATTTCGTATATACGATCGAGGAACCTTTAGTCCCTTGCTAGGAACAGGATTTAGAATCATAACGGATTCTCTTAACCTTTAAGGGATTTAACAAAATGGCGTCATTCTGGATGTGCAGAAAATGGTCCATATTTTTTCTGATCTCATCTACCCTTCTATATGTGTCACATTGTCTAGTGTCAAAGGATTCAAGAAAACCATGGCTTCATCATTAGCCGGAAGTAACAGGCGCATGATGGTACGAAGCTCTCCAAAGTTGTTTTGGAATGGAGTCCCGGATAGGATAATTAGCTTTTTGGTACGAAGTTCAGCAAGAGCCTTCCGAATATCGCTATTTCGAAGGCCTTTGCTGAACTTCGTACCAAAAAGCGAATTATCCTATCTGGAACTCCGTTCCAAAACTACTTTGGAGAGCTTCGTACCATCATGCGCCTGTTACTTCCGGCTAATGATGAGGCCATGCATTGATTTCTTCAATACTTTGACACAAGACAACGTGACATATAGAAGGGTACGTAGATGAGATCAGAAAAAAATTGGATCAACTTGTGCACATCCATAATGGGGGCATTCTTAATAAATCCCTTATTAAAGGACTAAGAGAATCTATTGTATACATACATATACTAATTAATTGCAAATACATAACAAACTTTTGCAAATACAACATTAAAATATGCAACTTTTGCAAATACTAATTGCTATACATTGGATCAAATGTCAAAATTCATCAACTTTTTTCTATACATTGTATTCATACATATATATACTAATTTCTATACATATTGGATCAAAATGTAAAAATTCCTCAAATGTCAAAATTTCTTAACTTTTTTCTATACATCTAATCATCTAGTGAAAAAAAAATGTCAAAATTCTTCTGAAAAATGTCAAAATTGCTATACATATATACTAAAACATACAAAAATACATTTAAATCATCTAACTTAAGAAAATGTGTGTGTGTGTGTTCATGCATATATATGTGTGTGTGTGTGTGTGGGCTCGGGGAGGGGTGGCCATGGCGGCACAGAGGGCGAGGGAGAGGGGGGAGCTCACAGCGGGGCGACGGCGAGGCGAGGCGACTCGGGGGCGGCGACGGCGTCGGCGGCGCGGCGAGGAGCTCGGGGCCGGAGGAGCAGGCGCGGGCGGCGTCCCGGGCGGCGTCGGGCCGGGCTCGGGGAGGAGCGGGCGCGGGCGGCGTCCCGAGCGGCGTCGCGCCGGGCTCGGGGATGAGCGGGCGCGGGCGGCATCGGGGATCGGCGCGAGGAGGCGCGGGCGGCCGGCGTCGGGGGCGGCGACGAGCTCCGGCGTCGGGGAGGCGAGACGGCGACGGCGCGGCGATGTCGAAGTGGTCGAAGAAAGCAGAGAAACTAAATTTTTTGAAGTGCTCTATATATATGTGCCCCCCTTTAGTCCCGGTTGGAGCCACCAACCGCGACTAAAGGTGGTGCGCTTCGCCAGCGCACCACCTTTAGTGCGCGTGGGTGGCTCCAACCGGACTAAAGGGGGGTCTTTAGTCGCGGTTGGAGCCACCAACCGCGACTAAAGGTGGTGCCTGCCAGGCGAGGGCGCGGTGGGATTTTTAGTCCCACCTCGCTTTTGAGGGGACCAGCACCTGTTTATAAGCCCCGGCGCAGGCACTGCATCGAGCTCCTCTCTAATGCAGGCCTTTTGGGCCTACCTCACCTGCGCTGCCCTGGTGGACCTACTGGCCTTGCGGGCCTGCATCCTGGCCCAACCACAGGTTGGGTTTCAGTCGTATGCAGGCCATTGTAGCCCAATAGGCAGGCTTTTTTTTTAATTTATTTTTTTTCATTTTTTTTCTGCTTTATTTTTTTCTTTTGTTTCTGAATTGTTTTTTTGCTTTATTTAAGTTTCTTTGTGAATCTTTTTGCTTTAGGTAAAAAAATTATAAACTTTCTGTTAGTGCCATAGTTTTCAAATTTGAATAGTTTAAATTTGAATTATTTGAAATTTGTGTGAATCACTAGTTTGGGAATAACTTTACTTTAAAAATAGATTTTTCAGTGATTCTTTTTTCTTCCATTTAATATTATGTTGTTTTTTATCATTATATTCAATTTGGTAATTCTTAGATTATTTAAAAAAATGAATGCCTTTGTAACAGATGAGTTTTCGTCCGAAACCCTCATACTTCGAAAGAGATTGTTCATTTTGTACACGAAGTGCATCCACTCTTTGCCGTAACCCTCTCAACTTTTTAGCACAAGCTTGGTGGTTGAAATGATATTCATCCCAACTTCAAACTTTCAGAGTTCATTTGCAGTTCTTTTCAATTTCAGGGTCATTAGCTCAAAAAAATCAGTAAATGCGAAAATAGCTAATGAAGTCAGAAAGGGTTGAAAATTGATGACGTGGCTTCGAATGGTGCATACGAATGCACAAAAAGTCTGGAGTTGAAATAAGTTTAAAAAAATTAAATGCCTTTGTAACAGATGAGTTTTAGCCACAACACCCTGATACTTCGGAAGCGATTGTCCATTTTGTACCGAAGTGCATCCATTTTTTGCCGTAACCCTCTCAACTTTTTGGCACATGCTATGTGGGTGAAATAATGATACCATGCCAACTTTCAACCTTTTCAGAGTTCATTTGTAGTTCTTTTCAATTTCAGGGTCATTTAGCTCAAAAAAATCAGTAAATGCATCAAAAATAGCAAATGAAGTCAGAAAGGGTTGAAAATTGATGACGTGGCTTCGAATGGTGCATACTAACCACACAAAAACTCTGGAGTTGAAATAAGTTTTAAAAAATGAAATGTCTTTGTAACAGATGAGTTTTAGCCGAAAACCCTGATACTTCGAAAGAGATTGTCCATTTTGTACACGAATTGCATCCAGTTTTTGCCGTAACCCTCTCAAATTTTTTGCACATGCTATGTGGGTGATGATGATACCATGCCAACTTTCAACATTTTTAGAGTTCATTTGTAGTTTTCTCAATTTCAGGTCATTTAGCTAAAAAAATCAGTAAATGCATGAAAAATGCAATAAGTCAGAAAGGGTTGAAAATTTGTTTGTACAAATATTTATTCGCGTTTCAAATACCAAAACCCATAAGCACCCTAGCTATTACAAAGATTCCCTCCGGTTTTTCCGAAGTGGGACTTTCCAGATATATTAGTCTGGGAACTCACTAGAGAAGAAAGTGATGACAGTGAAGCCGGTCACATCCCAAGTGGGATCTTTGGTGTGAAAACTTTTTCTTCGTTTGTGCCTTTGCGCCGTAACCATGGACAATCTTCATCATTTACTGGATGCTCGGGTCATATTCACTGTGAAGGGAGCAATTTCATGAAACTTTTCATAATCTTCTGACATGTCTGTCTTGTCCTCCACTCCCATGATGTTTCTTTTCCCTGAAAGATATGTGGCACTTTGGCTCATCGTATGATGTATTCGCTTCCTTATTTTTTCTTTTCTCCGGCTTGGTAGCATGTCCTTCACATAGAAAACCTACACCATATTATTGGCTAGACGAATGGTTCGTCTGCGTACGCAAGATTATTGAATCCACTGTTGTCATTCCGTACTCTGTCTTCCGTTACCCCGCCTCGTGTCAGATTGACCCATTTGCACCGAAACAAAGGGACCTTCAAACCACGTCCATAGTCAAGTTCCCATATCTCCTCTATGTAACCATAATATGTGTCCTTTCCCTTCTGGTTGCTGCATCAAAGCAGACACCACTGTTTGGTTGGTGCTCTTTTTATCTTGGGCGATCGTGTAAAATGTATCCCATTTATCTCGTACCCTTTGAAAGTCATTATATTCGATATGGGTAACTGGGACAGCAAGTACAGGTCATCTTCAACATTGTCGTCAGGCATTGCACTGTCTAAACCACCGGCAAAAGTCCTCATTTGTTCACGTGTAATCCAGTCGTCAGACTGCTCCGGGTGTTTGGAGCGTAAAATATTCTTGTTTCCTCGATATATGGAGCCACCAAGTTGGAATTTTGTAGAACTGTGTAGTGTGCTTGAGTGAGAGAATGCCCGTCCTACATATTATTGCTTTCGGTCCTAGCTGCCATTTCCACCCAGTCTGCCCTTATGCCGTGATTTAGGAACACCCATCGCTTAAGGTCAGGAATAAAGTGAACACAAAATCAATGACCTCCTCATTTTCATGGCCCTTGAGATATGCTTCCTTCTGGCCTAGCACGATTATGAACATATTTCTTTAAGACCCCCATGAACCTCTCAAAGGGGAACATATTGTGTGTAATACAGGACCCAGACCGGCAATCTCTTCACAGGTGAACTAGGACGTGCGTCATGATATGGAAGAAGGATGGTGGGACCACCAACTCGAAACTGACAAGACATTGCACCAAATCATTCTCTAACCTTGGTATGATTTCTGGATTGATTTCCTTCTGAGAGATTGCACTAGGAATGCACATAGCCTCACAATGGCTAATCGAACGTTTTTCGGTAGAAGCCCCCTCAATGCAACCGGAAGCAGTTGCGTCATAATCACGTGGCAGTCATGAGACTTTGGTTCTAGAACTTTTCTCTGCCATTTATTATTCCCTTTATATCGACGAGAAGCCAGACGGGACCTTCATACTAGCAGGCATTCAAAGAAGATTTCCTTTTCTTCTTTGGTAAGAGCGTACTGGCATGACCCTGATGTATGCCTTTTTCCGTGCATACGTTGCTGTTCCTCTGGTGTGGGTATCTTTTGTCTTCCCATACACGCCCAAGAAGCCAAGCAGGGTCACGCAAAGATTCTTCGTCACGTGCATCACATCGATTGCAGACCGGACCTCTAGGTCTTCCAATAGAGTAGGTCCCAAATATAGATTTCTTCTTCCACATGGGTGTGCGTCCGTCAGCGTCATTCGAAACAGATTGTCCGCCAGGACCCTTTCCAAAGATACCTTTAAATCCTTGACCATATCATGTACATCATCACTAGTACGTGTCGAGGCTTCGTCCGATGATCTGCCTCACCTTTGAAATGCTTGCCTTTCTTTCTTATGGATCCTGCTCGGAAGAATCGACGATGTCCCAGGTACACATTCTTCTTACAATTTCCAAATATATACTGTCGTATCATCCAAATAGTGCGGTGCATGCGCGGTATCCCTTGTTTGTCTGTCCTGAAAGGTTACTGAGAGCAGACCACTACTAGGAAAGGCTATAGCTAATACAGACATTAATGACGCACCATGTATTTGGTGCGCCACTGCTATATAGCAAGGTGCACCAGATACAGGTGCGCCATTAGTGTCCTCATTACTCATGGCTGC